>RCUC01139160.1:0-149777 GCA_003697995.1 Taxidea taxus jeffersonii | reverse complement strand
GGGGGGGGTAGATTCTTATAAGATTTTTTATCATAGCTTGGAGTATAATTTTAAAACAAGTTTCCAAATGTTTGAAATAATGTAACTTTATTGAGATAAATGCATAGATTGCTTGAAAGACAATGGAGTATCCTATATGGTATGTCATATAAAACATTTCTGGAATGCTTTTCACAGCATTCACATTAATCTTCCTTACATATTTGTTTCTCCAACTCGTTAGTACACTCAACATTGTGTTTGAAATACCATGATATGTAAAAAGGTTTGGAAAATAATGTTTGGAAAGCTTTTTTAGGAAAATAGAGCAAAAGGAATATTTCTATCCTTTGAGTTACTTTCAATGATAATGATACTTCTAGCATTGCTAATTATTTCCATTTTTGCTATTTTATAACTGGCAAGATAACTTAATAAAACACCAATTATTAATGCTTCAGGTATAGGTTACATTTCTGTTTTGAGGTAAATATCTGAAGGCAATGACTAAGGGTTCCAATAGCTAAAGATATTAGTGATTAAAAAACTTCTTGTGAAAGTTTTCCTTGTGTATTAAAAAGAATAATTAAAAGTGTTTTATGATTCTATTAACATATACTAATCATCATTATAAAGCAAATAATAACCATAGTACATTTATACATTTCTTAATTTTATTTCAGAAAAATGGTCTTCAAATTGTAAAAAAATGTATATAATTTCAAACATTATAAAATAAGGGTATTTTCACTATACCAAAAGTAAGTTAGATACCCGCTTAATATAAATGTCCACATGTTTTGCAAACACTGCACTTAAAAGAACCATCTATCACTTATTACTCCCTACCTGGCCACTTTTCAAAAGATGTAACCTGCAACTTGATTCCTGTATTTGAAACTGTGTATAACACTCATCATTCTTATTAGTTGTTCTAACTGAACTTCATAAGTAGCAGCTAAGAGGATATGTTGTAATTTTTCCCAGCTTTTATAAAATGTTACTTTTCCAATAAAATATTTTTAAAAGGTGAGTTTGCATGAATAATAATTTTACATGATTATTTACATGAGATAAAGTTTTTACATGAAATAAATTTTATATGAAATAAATTTATGCAGAGATAATTTGAGATGTCATTATTAAAATGACAGGACTATAGGAAGATTGTATTGTTTTAGTTATAGCATACTTAATTCTGGTTCATTGTTACTGAAGTGAATTGAGATGATATTTTAAACCTTGAACTCTGGAAAAACATTTAAGGTGAAACTTAACTTCTGCCATTTCCCCTATTAAGTATATAGAATTAACTTTCCTACATTTTGATTCAAGCATTGAGTGTTATCCAGGTTTATAATAGTTAAGAACATTTAGCCATTTAAAAAATATTGTCATTAATAAACAACATGCAATACATTACATCAAGGATTACATAGGTCATTAAATGGAAACCAGATTGCTGCTACCCTCAAAAAACTGTAAGTTCCAGTAAAGTGTATCAGTCTCTGACGCACTGAAATTACTTGTAAATTTATCAATAGCTATAGAGTGGGGGAGAACATGGAAGCTGTGGTATGGGGATCAGAAAATATCTCAGTAAGAAAAGAGTGACATCAAAGAGAGGATCAGATTTCAATAGGCAGAGAAAGAGATGGAAGGAAATTTTGACTGAACTGCTTAAAAAATTAGATATTTATCTGTATATAATTTATAGCTAAATGTTAGAGTTTGAAATGTCACACCCAGTTGTTAGAAAGATATCATCATTAGACTTGTTAATTATAGAAATTAAAAAATATTTGATTTGGCAATTAGAAATAAAAGTTAACAAGAAATAGGGAATGAAATAATCTTATGCCCAAACTTTACTTATCTACCTAGAGCTTATGTTTGAGGTGTGTGATGAAGGGAATGTATTAAATATAAGATAAAAAAATACTCAAGAGTTGTTTTACTACATGCCTCTGTGGAGGTTTAGCAACAATCTTGACAGCAGTTTCAGTAGAAGTTAAGCAGGAAAGGCTGGATACCAAATTCAGATTCAGGTATGAGAAGTTAAAGACGTTGTCATAAGGCAAACAAGCAGAATCAGTTATTCATTGATCCATTTAACTCACTTATTTAACATTTTTAAAAATTTAACATTTTTTGAAGTGAGCTCTATATGCATTAGGAACTGTAGTATAGAAAATACTCTAGTCAGGAAGACAGAGACTCCTGTTGCTGTCAGGAACACTTACATGTTCAGTGGCAGAAATGACATTTTATAATAAATTACAGTAGGATGATGAGAGTTAAGAGAGTGGAGAAACTATGACACTATAAAGCAAGAAAAGCTCACTTTGGCTTGGGAGGTTTTCTGGAGTAGTGAAGCATCAACTGACACCTTCGGGTTGAGGTGCATTTGCCAAGCAGTGACAAAGGGGATGCACATTGGCCATAGTTCACCCACAAAGGGGGAAACGCATGTGTATATCCATAAGGACAGATTATAAGAGGATGAAGGGATAATGTTTAGAAGGGATCTATGGAGACTTCCAGAGATGAGATCCTGTATTCCCTTGTAAATAAAACAAAGGAATCACCAAAGGATTTTAAGTATTGGACCAAAATAACTCGCTGTTTATTTTTTAAAACCTGAAAAGCTTTAATAAAGAAGTTTAAGGACATGGAAGGGCTTGGATTCTCAGGCCAGAATCCTTAAGCCAGGGGTATAAGCTCCAGGCTCTGGTTAAGGTTACAGGAATACAGACAAAGCTAAGAAACTCCCTGTGCTTTAAAATCTCTTCTTCCTTGTTGAAGATAAATGGAGACAATTTTGTGCTCAGCCTAAGGTCTGAGGCAGGATAGGGAAACATTGAAGCAGGAAGGAAAAAAAGGGGCCAGATTCATTCTTACTTTTCTTGCTTTTAAAGTCCTCCTGGCTCAAAGACAGCTATGGCAGAACAAGTATGAATCTGTATTATAAAGATGCTGTCTCTCCAGAATTTAGAAAATAGGATCTAGATAGGGAACAGGAAACTCATCATTAGTGGAAGGAGCATAGGAAATAACATTTTGGCCCTTCTTTCCTTCCTCCTAGCTTGATACATGATGCCTGCTGTAATTGTTTCCCTAGATGTTATTGGAGAGTAGCTAAGTTCTATTTAGGCAGTCTTTGCTGAGGAAAGGGAGTGGGGCTGGATGCCATCACTTTAAAGTCAGTCATTTGAGCATTCTACACTCCTGGGGCCTCTGCTAGCTATGTTTCAAAGCATCCTCCTAGTCTAGGGTATCTTGTTCTGCCTTTAGGAGTTGCAACATAGGTGTTTAGAGAATTGAGCTGAGAAGTGTGAACCTGCTGGAATCATTGTGGCTTACATATGCATTCAGAAAAAAGAGGGGAAAATGTATTTAAAAAAATAATCACTGGATGTATATAGGAAATGAATGGCTTGAGGAGAAAAAAAAAACATATCCAAGAAAATAATTTAAGAAACAATTTTAAATAGTGTATGCAGAACTTGATGTTTATTACCTGAACTAGAATAATGTCAAAGGAGCGGGCTGCATTTTTGGGGGCACATGATATACCAAAGATAGTCTTGTTAATGAACTACACAGATATCATAGATTTATACTAGAATCTACTCAAAGTTATTGTAATTACTGTGTCTTTTGAGTCAGCAGCAGCAATAGTAGCAAAACCTTTAGAAAACTTCAACAGAATTGTGTAGGTTTCAAGATCATCAACATCAGGATACCATTAACAGAGACCTGAAGCAGCAAACGAGGTAAATAAGAAAGCAAGTGGCATCTAGAACAACTATTGATGGTAAATAGAGAAGACAATTTCAAGTGTTTCAGAGAGCCAATAGGGACACATTTGATATGAACAGGGATACTGTTAAATAAACCACATAGTTTAATTTTATATAAACTTTTGTGTAGGTATCCAGAAATGTATCCTCTGGAATCTGGTGGACTAGATTTCAAATACTTGAACTTTAGGATAGCAAGTCAAAATGAATTTCTGATCATCATTATAATCTCTTGATCAGTGTATTTGGTGTTAACTGAAGGTGGCTATGTGTGAGGTTCTGCAATGTTGATTTCTTGATCTACTGTCTTCCAAATGCTAATAAAAATAGAGCATTCATGGAGAACGTTTGCAGATTAACTAGGACTGGCTGTGGATGCCTACCATCTGGTGCTACAAAGCATGGATGGATTAGTTATAACAGCAGAGAGAATGAAATCCTTTACACAATCAGATGGTAAAATGGCAATAATGATCTGTGCACATAATCGAAGTACAGTGTGGGGTAGACAGAAATCTGGCAGCCAGACACCAAAGAAAGAGCTAGAGTAATTCTACCTTTGGAATACTTCCAAATTAATATAGTTGGTACATTGCAATGTCCAACTGGGAACAGCATGTACTATATTCCATTGGAAAATTAGAATTTAGAGATGTAGTTGTTGCTTTTATTTTCAACTAACTGTGGGATTTGCTAAGCCCAGCAAATATTACACTGGAATTTTTAAAAATAAAACAATAAAATAAATGTATTATTCTATGCCTGCAAACCTAAGACAGCATAACTTAATAGGAGATGCAAAAACAGAAATATAAACTAAAGATCAATGGATGGATTTAAGATACCTAACAATCTTGGGAAGTTAGCATTTTATGGCATAGTCAAAAGGAAGAAACAAACTCATTAATGAAGGAGTAAAAAGCAAGACATCTTTTATATTTCTTTCTTTTTTTTTAAAAGATTTTATTTATTTATTTGACAGCAAGAGAGATCACAAGTAGGCAGAGAGAGGGGGGAAGCAGGCTCCCTGCTGAGCAGAGAGCCCAATGTAGGGCTCGATCCCAGGACCCTGAGGTCATGACCTGAGCCGAAGGCAGAGGCTTAACCCACTGAGCCACCCAGGTGCCCCATCTTTTATATTTCTAAGGGAAGTATACATAGAAAAATATTTAAACCAATCAATAAAGATTGACGAGATTCCTAAGAAAATGAAGATAAAATTTATCTGGGACGCCTGGGTGGCTCAGTTGGTTAAGCAGCTGCCTTTGGCTCAGGTCATGATCCCAGCGTCCTGGGATTGAGTCCCACATCGGAATCCTTGCTCAGTGGGGAGCCTGCTTCTCCCTCTGCCTCTGCCTGCCTCTCTGTCTGCCTGTGCTCCTTCTCTCTCTCTCCCTCTCTCTCTGACAAATAAATAAAATCTTAAAAAAAAAGTTATCTAAACCCACACATAACACACACACACACACAGACAAAAGATCATTTTACAGATGAAAGTATACATAGTGATTAAATTTCTTTTAGTTGCTAAATACATATGTCAATAAATTATCAATAACAATTTTATGGATGTGTCTGATTTATTGATAATAAGTTGTACTTTGTAAATCAGACACATACATAAATTAATAAGATGTATAAATATATTAAGGTACTAAACCAAAAAATACAAGGTCGTTAAAGTTGTATGTCAGATACAAAAAATGAAAGAGAAAAAATTGACCATGAGAATATTTGAGTGAATTAGTTATAACCCTAGGAAACAGAAACCATGAATAATTGGCTATGAAATGTGGTCAATGAAAAGTGCTTATGATCACAGGCACAAGAAAAAATTAGCTATTCTTTCTGATAGCAGCTTCAAATAACCAAGTCACTTCAAATAACATGATTTGTAATTAATAAAGCAAAAAGAGAAAAAAATGGCTTTCTGTTTCACTATTAAAAAAATGTAAGGATTAGCTACATCAATTTGTTAAACAACATCTTAAGGGCATTATCTTAAAGGAAATATACAATTAAATAAATTCAAGTAATTAAGATAGTTGAACTTGTATCCAAAAGTTATGTACACTCCCCTAACAAATTGAAAAATGTTCAGAATTTAAAATGCTTTATTTTTATTTTTACTTTTAAAGAACTAATATGTTTAAGGTGTCAGGGAACAGGTTTAGACAGTTGGTCCTGAAGGGCTGGAACAAAGAATCCTTGAAGCATTTCATATCTACAGTGCATAAAAGGAAGTGGAACATAAATGCTGAAGTTGTATTGGGGTAAATATTCAAAATAGTTCTTTACAAATAAAAGTGACTTAGGTAAAAGTTGGAATATAGAAACAAGCATGAATAGAGACAACTGTGTTTCCAGGGCTAGGAAAACAAGATATAGAAGAAATAGGGAAGTATAAGAGATGGAATGAAGCAGAAGGCAGTCTGGAACATTTCCAGTGATAATGACCAATATCCATTATGGGATTTTCATGACGCTACCAGATATGCAGAGGATCTCAGTCTCTTTGCTGGATCATGATCATATAGACCTTACCACTTATGCAAATGACCTTCCCTAGTTAGACAGACCTGTGCCTTACCTTTTAATATACTCTATTTACTGCAGTAGTTTTCTAAATATTTTTTAGGAGTGGAAACTTCCCCTTTAATCCTTACCTCAGCATACACATTCAATTTTTTACTTGAAACCCAGGAACTGAATTACCCCAGTTGAAGGGTGGGAAATAATCTTAAAGTTAATTGATAGTAAATAACACCTACAAAATGCTTTCACAGCAACATCTATCCTAGTGTTTGACTAGATAATGGGCACCATATTCTAGCCAGGTGTGACCTCCCGTTACAGAGGGACTTCTTTTATCTTTTGTCTTAGGAACTTACTGAAGTATTGATATACTTTGCTGAGAAGATTCAGCAAGTTACAACAGTACAGTTAAAAGATTTAAGTCTAGAACATCTAAGGCAAGTATGGAAACTTGTAACATGTGCCAGGGAAGTCAAGGAAACTGTATATGAGAATATGTACTTATCCATCCGTTATATGCTGAACAATTAAAGCTACAAATGCTCTGTCTCAAGAAAATGGCTCCTTAAGGAGACCACAGAGATTGACCTCCATCCACTTCAGAAGTTATTTGAGTAAGATATTTTCAGCCAGCTAGTCACAGGTCGAGGTAGATAAGACAGACCAAATGTCGTAAGCTACATGGAGATGTTTAAACACATCAGCACTGAATAAAATCAAAGACACACTTCTATAATAGTGATCATGAGTAGAGGAGTAGACAGAAAGAAGTTCTACCATAGTTCAATCTTCCTATCTTCCTATCTTGGTTAGATAAGTACATTTCCAAGTACTATGATGGCAGCATAATGCCCTGGATCACTATTTGATTCAAATCAATGTCTCATTTGCCATTATAACCTTATAGAACTAAAAACTTAGCCATTAAAATGGGACATTTCACATCTTTGGGACATTTCACATCCTATCTTGACACTGCAACCACTAACGCCTCGATCATCAAAGATGTCTTCCTACTGTGGCTTTTGGGGGTTATTTGAATTGGTTATGCAGGTTTGTCAAGATAGCATTACATTCCCTGATGCTTTGAAATGTCTATCTTTTGTCTTTATAAAGAGGACAACTTGACTTAATTCACATTTTTTAAAGAACATTCCAAATACCACATCACACTTAGAAGCTTTAAATGGCAGCCAGTGAAACCAGCTTGATTTTTCCCTTTGTGCATAGATTTTTGTGTTGATTCTACATTAAGCTAGGTCAAGCCCTGGCATTTTGATGTAAATAGGTACTATGGAAGTTTGTTTCGAGTTGTTTACAAGCATTATATAATTATTGCTATATGATAAAGAATCTCCAGGTAAAAGGCAGACAGTCTATAATTTTGATTCAAGTTTGTGATTTTAAACACCTTTTCACCAATCTGTGAGATGCACTGGGATATTTTTCACCTAGTTTTTAGCATTTATGAGATTGCAGTGGTTTACTCTAATGCCAGTATAGCAAAGACTCTTAATACTATTATCTGGTATTTGCTGTTTTCTTGTCTTCATTCTACTTACTTTTGTCACTTTAGTCTATCAGAAGCATGCACCATAGATATTGAAAATAAGCTGTCTTCTCCTGTTTCACTCTCTTTTCCATTTAGTGTGATCAAATACTGTATCTACAGGAACATTCTCTCTATTACCACAGCTCACCCATGCTACTACATTTAGTTACTTTAATCATAGGATCACTGAATAGCC
Organism: Taxidea taxus jeffersonii; assembly: GCA_003697995.1. Taxonomy (NCBI): domain Eukaryota; kingdom Metazoa; phylum Chordata; class Mammalia; order Carnivora; family Mustelidae; genus Taxidea; species Taxidea taxus. Next base: position 141,712 of record RCUC01139160.1, on the reverse strand, counting down.
CATTCAGCACTGTGTAATTTACTTCCAGGGAAATACAGATTCTCCCTAATGTCTGAGAGGTGTGTATTAGCTCGCAAGATTAATTCTCAAATTCAAGACATTTGTTCCCAAATTCAAAATATTTCCAAACAAGGCTTTTAGTATCTCCTTTGAGACTATGAGTGGGGCTTTACTTCAAAAGATGAATTTTCTCTTTTTTATTCTTTTGGTGACTTTTGATGACTTTGAAAGGAAGGATGAAGTAAAATGTTATTATTCCATTATATTTATTCAAAACCTATACTTCACATATTTATTTGGTTACTTATGTATAGTCTATCTCTTACATGCACTACAAATTCCTGGAGGATGGAATTTTATTTCTTGCTTTTTATTTTCTTAGTGAAAAACCAACAATATGTTTTCTATATTTGGGTCATCCAATGAATAATTATTAAAAGGTTAAAGTAGATGTTAAATTGGTATTACATCACTTAAACTATTACATATTTTCTTAATAGATATAAGAAAACAATTGAACACTTCATGTTATGGCTTATACTAAACTTGTCTATTCTTTTTGTAAGTCTTGAGAGTTCTAAATTATAATTACTCATAAAATCAATAAATAAAATTTGGCTACAGTAAAAACATATGAACAAGTAATAGGAACTTGGAATTGAGTTAAAAACTTTATGAAGCTGTGGGATTACATTATTTTTTATTATGTTGTATGGATCTAATATTGTCCCTAAGAGTGATGTTTTGTACCCAGTATTGTTTTTATCATGCTTAAGACAACTTAACGAGTGAATTTTAGTTCCTTTAAAGAGATGTCAGCAAGATGGTGGAGTTTTCAGCCTTTATTCCTCCCACAAAAAAACAATTTTGACAACCACCCATAGATGAGAGTGCCTGTATTGGAGCCCAGACCATTGGAGAGGTCTCAACACCCCAACAGAACAACAATAGCAACAACAACACAAGAATAGACACATTGAAGAGGGTACAAAGAATAATATTACTTTACTTGCATTGTTTGTTCCCCATGGCAACAAAGCTCAACCAGTAAAGACCCCTTAGTCCCCCATTTCTCTCTTAGGAAAGTGAAAGTGTAATGAACTCCCAGCTTTGCCATCTGCCTGGGATGCAACAACATACTCATGAACAACCAATGGGTCAAAGAAGAAATCAAAAGAAAAAATCAGATGAGACTGGGCATGTTCAGAGTGGTATGGCCATAAACAAAACAAATAAAAGAACACAAGAGAAAAGAGAGAGAAAGAAAAGAAAAATTATATCTATGTATCTAAAAAAAATAGAAATGGAAACACAACACACCATGGTATGTAATGTGTTGTGTTTGGGTGTATATGGGATGGAACAAAAGCCATTCTAAGAGGGAAGTTTATAGTGATAAATGGCAAATTCAGGAAAAAAAAACTCAAATAAACAAACTAACTCTATACCTCAAGAAACTAGAAAAAGAACAATCTAAGTTCAAAGTTAGCAGCAGAATGGAAATAATAGATTACTGAAGAAATACATGAAATAAATAATAGAAAAAAAAACAAAAGAAAGAGCTAGATTTTTGAAAAGGAATTAACAAAACTTCAGCTATAATCTATGGAAAAAAAGAGTACTCAAATAAAATTGTAGATGAAAGAGGAGGACATTATAACCAATAGCACAGTAATACAAAAGATCATAACAGGTTCTTATGGTCCAATTATGCCAACAAATTGGATAACATAGTAGAAATGGATAAATTTCTAGAAACATGCAACCTACAAATACTGAATCGTGAAGAAAATGAAGTCCAAATAGACCAACAAGTAAGGAGATTGAATTAGTAATTAATAAGTACCCAACCACAACAACAAAAAACAACAATAGCTATAAAAAAAATCCAATAAAGTAAACACTAGAATGAAATGGCTTCATGGGTGAATTCTACCAAACATTTAAGGGAACATTAATTCTTCTCAAGTTCTTCCAAAAATGTAAGAGGAGGGAACAGTTCCAAACTCATTTTATGAGGTCAACATGACTGTGATCTCAAGGCTAGACAGGACACAATAAGAAATTACAGGCCAGGGGCGCCTGGGTGGCTCAGTGGGTTAAATCCTCTGCCTTCGGCTCAGGTCATAATCCCAGGGTCCTGGGATCGAGCCCCGCATCGGGCTCTGTGCTCGGTCAGGAGCCTGCTTCCTCCTCTCTCTGCCTGCCTCTCTGCCTACTTGTGATCTCTGTCTGCCAAATAAATAAATAAAATCTTAAAAAAAAAAAAAAGAAATTACAGGCCAATATCTGTGATGAACATAGATGTAAAAATCATAACCGAAATATTAGTAAATGGAAATTAACAGCACATTAAATGGATCACATATTATGATCAGTTGGGATTTATTTCTGGCGTAGTGATGGTCCAAAATGCAAATCAATAAATGTGACATACAAATTAACAGCATGAAGGATAAAAATGATAGGATCATCTCATAAATGCAGAAAAAGCATTAGAAAATTTTCAGTATCTTTTCATGATAAGTATTTTCAACAAATAAGTATTGAAAGTATCACAACATAATAAAGATCATATATGAGAAACTCATGGCTAATATCATACTCAGTGGGGAAAAATTTAACATTTTTCCTCTAAGATCAGGAACAAGATAAAAATGCCTACTCTCACCACTTCTATTCAGCATAGCACTGAAAGTCCTAGCTAGTGAAATATGGCAACAAAAATAAATGAATGACATCCAAATTGAAAAGGAGGATATAAAATTATTGAGGTTTGCAAGTGATATATGTATAGAACTCAAAAGACCATCAAAAATACTAGAACTAATAAAAAATTTCAATAAATTTGGAGGATATAAAATGAACATAAAAAACTCAGTGATGTTTCAGTCTACTAAAAACAAACTATATGGAAGAGCAATTTAGAAAAAAGTTCATTTAACTTAAAAATTCAACACCCAAAAAACAAATAATATAATTTAAAAATGAGTAGAAGACATGAATAGACATTTTTCCAAATAAGACATACAGGTGGCTGACAGACAAATGAAAAGATGCTCAATATCACTCATCATCAGGGAAACAAATCAAAACTGCTCTAAGCACAGCAAAGGAAACAGTCAACAAAACAAAAAGGCAACCCACAGGATGGGAGAAGATATTCGCAAATGACACTACAGACAACAGGCTGATATCCAAGATCTATAAAGAATTCCTCAAACTCAACTCACACAAAACAGATAATCACATGAAAAAATGGGCAGAAGACATGAACTTCTCCAAAGAAGACATACAAATAGCTAACAGACACATGAAAAAATGTTCATTATCATTAGCCGTCAGGGAGATTCAAATCAAAACCACATTGAGATACCACCTTACACCAGTTAGAATGGCCAAAATTAACAAGAAAGTAAACAGCATGTGTTGGAGAGGATGTGGAGAAAGGGGAACCCTCTTACACTGTTGGTGGGAATGCAAGTTGGTGCAGCCACTTTGGAAAACAGTGTGGAGATTCCTTAAGAAGTTAAAAATAGAGCTTCCCTATGACCCTGCAATTGCACCACTGGTATTTACCACAAAAATACTGAGGTAGTGAAAAGAAGGGTCATCTGTACCCCAATGTTCATAGCAGCAATGGCCACAGTTGCCAAGCTGTGGAAAGAACCAAGATGCCCTTCAATTGACGAATGGATAAAGATATGGTCCATTTATACAATGGAGTATAATGCCCCCATCAGAAAGGATGAATACCCAACTTTTGTATCTACATGGACTGGACTAGAGGAGATTATGCTGAGTGAAATAAGTCAAGCAGAGAGAGTTAATTATCATATGGTTTCACTTACTTGTAGAGCATAAGGAATAACACAGGGGACACTGGGAGATGGAGCGGAAAAGTGAGTTGGGGGAAATTGGAGTAGGAGGCAAACGATGAGAGACTGTGAACTCTGAGAAACAAACTGAGGGTTTTGGAGGTAAGGGGGGTGGAGGGCTGGGTGAGCCTGGTGGTGAGTATTATGGAGGGCACGTATTGCATGGATCACTGGGTGTGGTGCATAAACAATGAATGCTGGAAGACTGAAAAGAAATAAAATAAAATGGAAAGAAAAAAACTGCTGTGAGCTATATCACCTCACATTTGTCACCTCACATGTGTCAGCAACACAAGAAACAGCAGATGTTGGTGAGGATGTGAAGAAATGGGAACCCTCCTGCATTGCTGGTGAGAATACAAACTGGTATAGCCAGACATAATGGAGTTTCCTTAAAAAAATGAAAAATAGAACTACCCTAAAATATAGCAATTGCACTACTATTTAACCAAAGAAAACAAAAATACTAATTCTTGACCCTGATGTTTATAGCAGCTTTATCTCCAATAGCCAAATTATGGAAACAGTCCAAATGTCCATTGACTGATAAATGTATAAAGAAGATGTGGGATGGATAGACAGATAGAGAGAGAGAGAGAGAGAGAGAGAGAGATAATGGAATATTACCCAGTCATAAAAAAGAATGACATCTTACCATTTGTAATGACATGAATGGAACGAGAGAGTATTAAGCTAAGAAAAATAAGTCAGAGAAAGACAAATACCATATGATTTCACTCATGCAATTTAAGGAACAAAGCAAATGAGAAAAGAGAAAAAATAAAGAGAGAGGCAAACCAAAAAAGTCCCTTAACTTATAGAAAACACACTGAGGATGGCAGGTGGGGGATGGGTTAAATGGGTAATACGGACTAAGGAGTGCACTTACGTGAGAACTGGGTGTTGTATGTAAGCATTGGGTCACTAAATTGTACACTTGAAACTAATATTACACTGTATTAACTAACTGGAATTTAAATAAAAACTTTTAAAAGTTCCATTTACAATAACATTAAAAACAATTATATACTTAAGAATAAATTTAACCAAGGATATAGTAGAGCCATACAGTGGAAACTATAAAAAAATGATGAGAGAAATTGAAGAAGACACAAAGGGGAAAATATTCTGTGCTTATGGATTAGAAGAATTAATGTTTAAATGTCCATGTTACCCAAAGCTATCCACAGATTCAATGCAATTTCTATCAAAATTCCATTTAAATGTTTTTCACAGAAATAGAAAAAAAATCCTCATTCCATAGCTCCAGATGAATTATAAAGACCCCAAATAGTCAAAGCAATCTTGAGCAAGAACAGAGCTGGAGGCATTATACTGCTTCATTTCAAAAGATACCACAAAGCTATAGTTACCCAAACAATACAGTAATGGCACAAAAAAAGACATGGAACAGCTGGACAAGATAGGGAGCCCTAACATAAATCCACACATTTATAATCAATTGATCTTCAAGGGTGCCAAGAATATGCAACAGGGAAAGGATAGTCTCTTCAATAAAATGGTATTGGAAGAAAAACTGTATATCTACATGCAGAAGAATGAAACTGGACCCTTATCTCACACTGTATAAAAAAATGAACTCAAAATGAATTAAAGTCTTAAACATAAGACCTCAACTATAAAACTACTGGAAGAAAACATAGGAAAAAATCTTGTCACTAGGCATGATTGTTTGGATATGACCCCAAAGCACAGGCAACAAAAGTAAATATGACAAATAGGATTGCTTCAGAATAAAAGCTTCTGCATAGAAAAAGAAACAACCAACCATGTGAAGAGACGATTTATGAGATTGGTGAAAATATTTACAATCATACATCTGATAAGTGGTTAAAATCCATAATATGTAAGGAATTTAATTCAATAGCAAAAAACCAAATAATATGATTAAAAATGAGCAAAGAATTGAAATAGGTATTTTTCATTAGAAGATATACATATGGCCAACATGTGTATAATAAGTTGCTTAACTAATTCTCTGGGAAGTACAAATCAAAATCACAATGAATTATCACCTAACACCTGTTAAAATGGATATTATCAGAAGACAAAATATATTATTGGTGCAGATGTGGATAAAAAGGGAACTCTTGTACACTCTTGGTGGGATTGTAAATTGGAACAACCATTATGCAAAGTAATATGAAGATTTCTCAAAAAATGAAAAATAAAACTATATGACCCAGCAATTTCTAGGCATATGTTCAAAAGAAAGGAGATCGATACCTCGGAAAGAGATCTGCACTTCTATATTCATTGCAGTATTCACAGTAGTTAAGACATATAAACAACCTACAACTCCATGGACAGATGAATGGATAAATAAAATGTGACATCTATCTATCTATCCAATAGAATATTATTCAGCCTGAAAAAAAGAAGGTAATTCTGCTCTTTGAGACAACATAGATGAAGCTAGAGAAATGAAATAAGTGAAATAAGCCAAACAAATTAAGATAAATTCTGCTTCATCTCATTTATATGTGGAACCAGAGAGTAGAATGGTGGTTACCAGGGCTTGTGTGATAGGGGAAATGGGAAAGTATTGAATAAAGGGTATAAAGTTTCAGTTATGCAGGATGAATAAATTCTGGAGATCTAATGTAAAGCACAGTAGTTATAGTTAGTAACGCTGTACTGTATACTTGAAAATTTGCTAAAAGAGTAGATCTTAAATGTTCTCACACAAAAAAGTATCTATGAGGTGATGGATATGTTAATTAGCTTGATTGTAAGTATTTTATAATGTATATCAAAACCTTACTTGTACACCTTAAATATATGCAGTTTTTAGTTGTCACTTATACTTCAGTGAAGCTATGAATAAAGTTTAACTGAGTGACTGGCTTGACACTGCTTACGAACAAGCGGTCCTTTGTCATAATGACCTTAGAGAACAACAGTTAAACATTTTTTTAAAGATGTTATTTTTTGTAAGTAAATCTCTACACTCAGTGTGGGGGTCAGAGCTTACAACCCTGAGATCAAGAGTCATATGCTCTATTGACTGAGGTAGCCAGGTGCCCCAGCTATTTTTTTTAAAGAAACAAAGCATGTTTATAGACCCAAAGCATGTGAAGTTTGAGAAGTTTTAAGAGAAGCATTTTAGCAACAAAATGCTATGTGTAAACTGTTTTTCAGATAAAGTGAAAAAAACATAATTTTCCTGTTTTCAACTTTAAAAATTTCCTCTTATAGGACTAGACTTTAGGTAAATTGTAAAATAAATGAGGCTTCCATTTATTACCCTTACTGGTTGTAACTCATGACTGACGTAATTCCCCATGGCATTGTGGGAACTTACAGTGGGGATCATTTCTCTGGATGGCCTACCTGGAAATATTTGAATCTTCTGGCATTTATTAACCCTCTATCCAGAGCAAATACCACTGTTAATTGCAGTCTATTCTCTAGGAATTGATGAGGGTCTAGACTTTTCAGAACAAATCCGTTATAGACTGTTTCCACCATTTACCTACTTAATTGATTTAACTCTTTTTTTTTCACACTGAATGAATAAATCAAGTGTCAAATACAGAATTATGTCCCCCCATTCTTAAGTTAAAGCAGTAGTCCCTATTCAGAGTGTGACTATATTTACAGGTAGGGTCTTTAAAAAGATGAGGTTAAAACAAGGCCAGTAGGTGGCTCTGATCCAATCTGACTAGTGTCCTTAAAGGAAGAAAAAAATAAGACACACAAAGAGACACAATGGATGCATGAGCGCAAAGGAAAGACCATGTGAAGACATAAGGATAATAAGAGGTATAAGGCTATCTATCAGCCAAGCAGAGAGCCCTCAGAATGAAATCTACCCTGCCAATATGTTGATCACAGACTTCTGGCATCAGCTAGCCTGAGAAAATTAGTATCTGTTGTTGAAGCCGCCCAGTCTGTGGTATTTTGTTGTGGCTGCCTTAGACAATTATCACGCCACCTAGCTCTACAGCTATTGTTTGTGTTTTTACACTTTGAGTGTTGCAGTGTCTGCTCTGATTTCTTATGCACTATGAATGTCAAGATTTTCTTGAGGAAGGAAGAATAGAAATGGTAAAATTTTAGTTCTCTTACCATCTGTGTGACATTTTACAATTCACTTAACCTCTCTGGTGCTTTAAAGTCCTAATCTGTCAAATAGGAGAAACAATGCTGGGTCTGTCTATTTCATTACTGTTGTATTTTTATGACATTTGATTATAGTTGTTAAAGTTCTTGATAAATTTCTTGGCCCAAGGACAAATATATAATGGGTGCATCGTGTCGGCAATGCCCTCTCATCTCTCCAACCAAGTACTATTTTAAAAAATCATTTTTAATCTCACATTATATTTTATAACTTTTATAAAGGCCCCAAAGCAAATTGACTGTTTCACCTTATTTTCTTCTTCTTTGAAAGCATTTTGTTCTTTATTCCTTTTTAACATTTAACTATTGCATTGTAATTTATCTGTATATAAGACATAATTCCTATGTGAAAATCTTAGCTGACAACATCATAGCAGGAATTGTGTCACACAATATAATTAATCAGTGAATTCCCAGTATACTAGCACTGTATCAGGAATATATTAGATGTTCAATTAAAAAATGAAGAGGTGAATAAGTGAAAGTGTATTAAACATATACAGCTCTATGATGTAAAATTGGGTTTTATATAAAGAAGCCATTCAAAAAGACAATGGATACTCATCAGTATGAGACATATAAGACATGCATATTGTTTAAAGATTTTTAAAAATATTTTATTTATTTGAAAGAGAGGGAGAGAGAATATGAAGCAGACTCCGTACTGAGCAGGGTTCAGTAACATGACCCTGAAATCATGACCAAACCTGATCAAAACCTGATCAAAACCAAGAGTTGGATGCTTAACTGAGTGAACCACCCAAGTGCTCCAAAGATTTTTTTTTAAAGATAATATTAAGATGCTCAAGCAGATATAAAAATGAACACATGTTAAAGATTTTGTTTAGCTCATTAATCAGTGAGGGAATCATGCATATATTAGAAACATTTCAAAAGCAAATCCGAAGAACAGACATATTTATAGACCAGGACTATCAAAGTGAATGTACAAATGTAGACAATATCATTTTTTCACATGAGGGATGGTTATTCCTCCACAAGACAGAATTCATTTGCTTATTTGTATACTATAATTATTTTGCATCTCTAATGGTCATCTACAACTTCCAGAATTATAAAACAGTTCCCATATAATCAATGTATGGTTTTCCATTTCACCATTGTTTTTCCCTACAAAATCAAAACTTTCAAAGTCCAGCTAAAATTTTCTGTCCTCAGTAGCAAATGATTGGTGAATTTTAGCTGGAGGAAAATTAAACACCCCTGGCTTTGTTGATGGACAGCTTTTATATGTATCAAAGCATTGGAATAATTATTTGAGGAAAATTTGTATGAGGGGATTTTGCAGGTAATGCCAGCAAGGTCAATGTCAGTTTAGATTAACTATGGCTTGGTATCTGTCAGCCAAATTAGTGTTGCCTGGAAGGGAAGTTTAACCTGAGCACTCAACTCTTCAGGAAGGTTTTCCTTCATGAATCAGCAATTCTCTCCACCCTCCTTTCTTCTCTGCAAGGTCAAAAGGGTTTTACTATCCCTATAGTCCTAATACTCTACTTACCAATTCGTTTATACCCTTCTGTAGCTGACAAGTAGCTTGTTGTCCACTGTATTTGACAGACTACTGATGGATTACAATGCAATGGAATTTACAAGGAAGCATAACTTTATACTTGTGTGTGTGTGTGCATGCACATATTAAATAAAATTTAAGCATAAGTAGGACACAGGTCCTTTTTGAATACACCATTTTTATCATACTGAAATGCATGATGTTTTATTAAAAGGGAATTTAGAATGGATCTCAACTGAATTGTGACCTGACCACAGAATCCATACCTGAAGGATATTTCACAGTTGAAAGGAGAAACCTAAGCAGATGAGTGTTTGCAGAGTACTGACAGTTTCTCCTTAGATGTTGAGCAAAAAAGGACATTTAAGAACATTTAAAAAAAAATTCTACCATGTTTTAGAAGTACTCCAAAAAACTGAAAGTTTTAGAATATTATCTGCCAATAATAGTATGGGAAGGACTATTGAATAATAATGGTGTGAACACTACTACTAATTTTTGGCTTCTTTCCAAATATAAGTGACAGCCATGGAGATGCATCTTACTTCTAGGGAGAACTTTCTGTAGGGAGTGCAGTTAGCTGAGAAGCTCAAGCTGAAGTGCCTTCAGGATCCACTGCAGGATCCTGCTCTTGCTCTTTTAGAGCAGCATCAGCCAAAGACCAAGCACACAGTTCTTTTTAGCCTGCCACTTCTGTCCAACATGGACTCTTCTAGTGGGGAATGTTTGCATTGCAGCTCCCCTTTTTTGGTCTCTCAGACATTGTCTCAGAGCTGAACTATAGTCTGAGGCCCTTCCTACCCAATCCACCTTCCTTCTGCCTCTCCTTTTACATGTGTCAGCCTTGAACCCTGGTCCTTAGGCTTTCTGTGCCTAATGTTTGTTTCTTCTCATCTGTCTTTCCCTGAATAAATATTTGCCACTTCCAATTCATTCTTAACATCTGCTTCCTAGAAGACTCAAGCCCATAGAGCATTCATATCATTACTAAACACATACACAGTTATGTATTTATACATATGTTTATGTTTTTACACATTTTTATTTAAACCTTTATAAATTGATAAGATAAAGATGTGGCTGTCTTCATTAGATAGATTAAAATATTTTAGGCTCAGTGATACATGAATAATTGTATATGTTTTCAAGGCAAATAATATATGATTACATATTTAATACCTTTAATCATTGTATGCTGTATGTTTTGGATAATTAAAATAGGTTTTATCCAACACAAAGTTTCTTTGCTTTATAAATGAAAAGGAAAAAAAAAGATTTAAATTATGAGTATCATTTTTCATCTGCTTCTTTTTTTTTTAAGATTTTATTTATTTGACAGACAGAATTCACAAGCAGGCAGAGAGGCAGGCAGTGGGGGTGGGGGGGGCAGACTCCCTGCCGAGCAGAAAGCCAGATGGAGGGTTCGATCCCAGGATCCTGGGATCACGACCTGAGCCGAAGGCAGAGGCTTAACCCACTGAGCCACCCAGGCACCCCTTCCATGTGGTTCTTAGTAACAACACATATTTGATAACTGAATCAAGAGTGGTTGAGGAAAAAGCAAACAGGAGCCAGATACTACACTGGTTTTATGTAAGAAAAAGCTAAGCCACAGAATGAGCCAAGGGAAAGTATAGCACATCAGTGTGGAGGATGTGGATATATAAATATTTGAATTGTCCTTTCACTTATTCTTTGTGGTCTGACTTATTTTATTTGAGCACTAGTTAGAGCAGAAACTACGACATAAGGAGTCATCTTGAGAGGATACCATTTTAGTCCTTTTCCTTTTCCATATCCTTACCCTTCCAGGGAGCATGGAAATATGGGAAGTGGAGAAAATAACTGAAACATTTGCATCCACATTCGAAAAGATCCTGGAATGAAGTAATTACTTTGTACTTATCCTACTTTTAGAGTTAGTTTTCAATAGCTTAGAAGCTGTATTATTGGGTTATTTAACCTTTTTTTCTTTCTGGCCTTGACCTGTATGACTTAAATTTTCTTTGCATATGGCATGTTCAAATAAGAACCTATGAAGAAAGAAGACCATTGTTCCCTAATTCAAGTGGAAGAGGACTGCCAAATGGGTTTTTAAAAATCTTATGGAAGAATTGGGTTATATGAATGTGAAGTTTTAGTAAAAATTATGAAGGAGGAAATGGCCTTCCATCAGTTCTCATTCTCCTTTTCCATATATATCCTCTTCAGGATTTTAGGATTTTACTAATTCTTCCCAACTTAATTTACCTGTTACTAGTCTTATTATCCACATAGAAGAATTCCTCTTCGCCTAGAATATTCTTCTTTGTTTCTTCTACCTAATGAATTTCTACTCATCCTTATGGACTAATCTTTGTATCCCTCCATAACACCTCCATTCTCCTATGGCAGTTTACTTTTGTTTTTGCATATGCTTCTCTTCTCCATTAAACTGAAAATATTCAGGGGCATGCCTTTTCATCTTGTTTCCCCAGTACCTGACATGTAATAGTCAGCAAATTCTCCTGTTGGCATTTAATTACTTTATAGACTGTCACTATTCTAAATTTCCAACCTAACCATTCAATTATCTGTCATGCAGAACTCTGATTCATTCAGACTAGTCCGTTTACCATGCAAAGTGTATCTGAATATAATTATTTAAAGATACAGGCTAGTTCAAAATAATCAAATAACCAAACTGCTTATACTCTTCTCTCTAAGACTGCCCTATTTCCCCCTTTCCCACCTTTTTCATATGCTACTGATTTTTTCCAATACTAAAGTGAAATTTCACCTCCCTAAACTTCAGCTTTCTATTCCAAATCATACTATGTTTTTCTTTTGACCTCACAGTCTTTGTTTTTTATATCATTCATGGCTATAGGCTTTATTTTTGCCATGCTTCATATTGGTCTCGTGGTGGTGTTGGTCTTGATAGTAGCATATTTTTGATACGTGTGTGTGCACAAATGTGTGTGTATGTTTGTGTGTGTAATGTAACTAAATGTATACTATAAACCAGGAAGATATATAAAAAATTGTGTTCAAGTATGTGGACTTAACTCAGGGGTAGATGGTTGTCGGGGGACCTATAAGGGAAGTCCAGTTGTGCTTTGTTAGAAAACTCAAAAGACAAACCAACAGCAGATGGAAAAGAATGAAGAAGAAATTTTATTTTTGGCTGGGAGGAGCCAACAGTGTATAGAGTGTGTGGAGAAAGGCTTGATAGTGGAAGAATCATCAAAACTTTCTGTGTAGTTTAATTCCATGTGAGCAGCTTATAATAAAGCCTGAAAAGGAAAGAAGAGGAATGGCCAGCCAAGGTGGCATGAGGGAGCAAACCCAAGCCAGCAGCATGAAATCTCTTGCCCGTGAAAATGTTTCTTTTGTTGAAAGTCAGCATTTATAGCCAACAACAGCATTGATAGGAAGAGTGATGTGTTTCACCTTGCCCCCAGGATTCTGCAGGAAGCAGGTCAGCATGAGACTGCAATTAGTAAGTTCTTTAGCCAGCACAGTGGCAAGAACACCAGTAAAATCTAGTGTAACTCCATCAATTCCACAATGATGGAATGCTGCCATTGTGGGTCAAATCACAAGAAATAATTTTTGTTTAATTATCTGTATACACAGATTAATGTTACCTAAGGAAATGCTTGAAAAATATTTCAAAATATTTGAAAAACTTGTTATTTAACTTAAACTTATTTTCTATAAGGATATTAGAGTTCCCTCACTATATTATAAGATGTATTATTTGTTGTTTTTCTTGTTTTGCTGAATGTGTAGTGGGGAAATAAAGACCAGATCCTTTTGGGGGGTTTGTTGTTGTTGTTTGCCCCAGCTCTATTATAATCTAATGATGTGATTTTAGATAATTTTTTTAAAAGGGATTATAAATACTCTGCACTTCTTTGGATTATTTTGAGTATAATAAAACCATTTATATAGAATACTTTGAAACACATTCAAATTACAAGAATCCTCAAATTTTTTGTTTCTCACAAAACTAGTAGAGGTTCATTTATGTAATTGGTGCTGAATCAAAGATTATTGAATAATGGGCGTGAAAGAAAGAGGAGAATGTTATAGTCAAAAGAGGGGCACCTGGGTGCTCAGTCATTAAGTGTCTGCCTTAGGCTCAGGATCCTGGGATCGAGCCCCCAAACGGGCTCTCTGCTTGGTGGGAAGCCTGCTTTCCCTCTTCCACTCCCCCTGCTTGTGTTCCTGCTCTTGCTGTCTCTCCTTCTGTCAAATAAATAAATAAAATCTTTAAAAAAATACATACCAGACTGCTCGAAGTAAATAGGAATGGTTATCCTTAGTATAGAGTCCACATTCTACATACAGCTTTTGAGATACTGAAATGTTACTATATTACTTGCCTAAGTAAATAAATATCTAAGAACTGGATCATTATAAGCAAATTTAGATGAAATACCCAAGCCAAAGTAGATTAATGTATCAACAAAAATGCAAAGATTTGCCTGAGGCACTATCCTAGTAAATTACAACATCCTAGTAAATAACTAAATAATTATAGTTGAAGACCAACTGCCTTCTTTGCAAGGTTAACTGGGGAAAGGAGAGTTAGATAATCAAACTGAAGCTAGTTTTATTGTATGAATTTCCCCTCTCCACTAAGAAAGAAATTTAAGACTAGATCATTTACACTGAACATGTTGTATGTACAAACTCTCCCTTTTGGTTAAGTTGGTTAAATTCATACTTTCTAAAACTGTTAGTAATGAGTTACTAAAGAGCATCAGTTGATATTTGAGTAATAGTACAGCTGAATAAGTTGTAATTTTTTTGTTCTTGTTGCTTTGCATCATTCACACCGCCTATCAAATCTAATGGCAGCATGTCTCAATCTGATTTCAAGTAGCTGTTGGCCTCTTTACCAGTATGAGCAATACCATTCAACCTTCTAGGGAAGGCTAGGATATTGATGGTCAATCACATTGTATGGTAAAATATATCAATTTTATTAACAAAGGATGGCATTTCCTGATCTTATTCTAAAGTTCTGAAGTGTTTTGGGGTTATGGGACCTGTGACTTCTGAGGTTATAAGAACTACATGAGCTTAGGGCATAAAATCTACTATATTTTCAAAAAGTGTATAATTTGCTGACTGAGTTTGTTTTGTCAACATTTCTGGATTGCTACTTATCACACAGGTATTTGACTTTCTGAACTGATTCGTTTTACTGAAAATTATATTTGCATACTTTTTTCTCCTGCTGCCAAATATATAAATGCCATGATGTAACATTATTAAAAATCCACATCTTATTTTACCACCAACCTTCATCCTAAGTTACTGACAAGTCTTGATAATGGATAAACATATGCAGTCATCCACTGAGCACATTACAGGGTGTGAGCTAGATGAGATTGTGGCAGGTTACTTTCCACTCTTAAAATTATATATGACTTTACTAATAGTATTTACCACAGTCTAGACAAATTTGAATTCCCAAGGAAGGGGAAAAAATGGAGAAAGAAAGAAATCGCTTTGATACTGCAATATAAGATTACTTATGGTGGCAGAATTAGACGTATCTAGCAAAAGAAACCTAATTATTTATTCCTCCCTGGATCTTTAACTTGAAGACATGACCATAATCCATTCAGATGATCAATTAAGGCTTTTCAGCCAGGAATCCCAAAACATTATTGAAATAAAATGTTTGTTTTTTGTTTTTAATTTTTAATTTTTTTATTACTATGTTCAGTTAGCCCACATATAGTACATCATTAATTTTTTTTAAATTTTATTTATTTGACAGACAGAGATCACAAGTAGGCAGACAAGCAGGCAGAGAGAGAGAGGAGGAAGCAAGCTCCCCGCTGAGCAGAGAGCCCGATGTGGGGCTCGATCCCAGGACCCCGAGATCATGACCTGAGCCGAAGCTGGAGGCTTTAACCCACTGAGCCACCCAGGTGCCCCCATCATTAATTTTTGATGTACTGTTCAATGATTCATTAGTTGCATATAATATCCGGTTCTCATCCCAAGACATGCCTTCCTTAATACCCATCACTCTGTTACCTCATCCCCCTACCCTCCTCTCTTCTGTAACTCTCAGTTTCCCAGAGTCCGGAGTCTCTCATAGTTTGTCTCCCTCTCTGATTTCTTCCCTTTCAGTTTTCCCTCCCTTCCCCTGTGGTCCTCTGGACTATTCCAGATCTATAAAATGCATTTCAATGAAGTTTTCTCTTACCTATATCCCTCCCTCCCTCCCTTTCTTACTTCCTTTTTTCTTTCCTTCTTTTGTCAACACTGGTTTAAAACACAAGCAGTTAATTTGGTGTTTCTGGTAAGATGTGGCCAGATATTTAACTTCCTATTTAGTTCTGCCTATTAGTAGAAAGCCCTTAACAGTGTGAAAAAAAAATAGCAGTTTGAATAGATGTATATTATAAGCCATATACAGAGTAGAAATACCAATGGATGGAGATGGCAGCTCTTCCCAGGAAATAGAGAAGATAGGCAAAAATAAAGAACATATGCCTTAGTAAGAGTAAATAAATAATTTGGTTAGTGAGGCTAGTTACCAAATTAGAAACCATTCAGGTCATTAAACTATTTCATGCTGCTGTTGAAAATTATACTTGCTTACATATTAAAAGAAGATAATACATGGATTAAATGTTTTATCATATTCTATGGCATTCCTCCAGAATTTGCATCAGGTACAAGTTCAGGAAAAATAGAAGTGCCAACCTACTAACTTCTGCTATTTGCAAAGGTGTGTGTGTGTGTGTGTGTGTGTGTGTGTGTGTAGTAAATACCTCAAGAATTCATCACAAAATCTCAGTTCTAAAAATTATTGTCATTGTTAAAGTTTATTAAATTAAGAAAACTTTATGTATGCTTTCTTAATTGTCACCAAATTAAGGTTAGTATGCTATTTCAACATATGATGATAATAATCACAGTAAAAAAGAAAAAAAATGTCTTTGGACTCAAAAGAGAGTAGGCAGTTCATCCATAGTCATGCATTGCAGACACAAATATATAGAAACATTTATTCCAGTTGTATTTTAAGATAATGTTTTTTCATTGTACATATTGGCTGCCTCAGATACCCTTGTTCCATTTTGTATCTATCCTTTTTCTCTCATACTCCTTTCTTCCCTGTTTGCTTTGACCATTGCTTTATCTCTGGCCAAGTCTGATTTATTCCTGGTTCACATCTTTGAATGTCATACTTTTCCAATACCCTATTGATACGTGCATTGCTGATCTCCAGGAGCAGCAATGTTGTTTTTAGTATATTTGTGTTGTTGCTGTTGTTGTTTTTTACTTTAAAAAAAAAATTCAAGTATAATTAACACTCAATGTTATATTAGTTTTAGGTGTACAATATAATGATTCAACAATTCTATACATTTTTCAGTTCTCATCAAGATAAATGTACTCTTGGGGTGCCTGGGTGGCTCATTGGGTTAAGCCTCTGTCTTCGGCTCAGGTCATGATCCCAGGGTCCTGGGATGGAGGGACCAATTAGGCTCTCTGCTCAGCAGGGAGCCTGCTTCCCTTTCTCTCTCCCTCCCTACCTCTCTACCTACTTGTGATCTCTCTCTGTGTCAATCAATAAATAAAAACTTTTAAAAAAAGATAAGCGTACTCTTCAATCCCCTTTATTTATTTCACCCATCCCCCCACCTCCACTCTGATAACTACCAGTTTGTTCTCTGTATTTAAGGGTCTGTGTTTTTGTTCATTTTTTTTTTTTTACTTTGTTTTCTTCTAAATTCTACAGAGATAATATGGCACTTGTCTTTCTCTGACTTACTTATTTTACTCATTATACCCTCTAGGTCCATCCATGTTGTCCCAAATAGTAAGATCTCATTCTATTTTGTGGCCTGGTAATATCTAGTAATATTCCATCTACTTTACCTATTCATTTATTGATAGACACTTGGATTGTATCTGGGCTACTGTAAAAAATGCTGCAGTAAACATAGTGGTGCATATATATTTTCAAATTACTATTCTTTCTTTGGGTAAATATCCAGTAGTGGGATTACTGGATCATTTGGTAATTTTTTTTTAAATTTTTTGAGGAACTTCCATACTGTTTTCCACAGTCACTATACCAATTTGCATTGCTACCAACAGTCCACAAGGTTTATTTTTCTCAACATCTTTGCCAAAACTCATTTTTTTATGTTTTTGATTTTAACCATTGGACAAATGTAAAGTGATATCTAATTGTGGTTTTGATTTTTATTCCCTTGATGACTAGTGATATTGATGATCTTTTCATGTCTTTGTTGACCAACTATATGTCTTCTTTGGAAAAATGTCTATTCAAGTTCCCTGTCCATTTTTAATTGGATTATTTGGGTTTGTTTGATGTTGAATTGAATAAATTCTTTGTATATTTTTGGATATTAACCCCTTATCAGACATGTCATTTGGAAATATATTCTCCCATTCAGTATGTTGCCTTATTAATGCTTTCCTTCCCTGTGAATAAGCTCTTAATTTGATGTAGTTCCAATAATTTAATTTTGCATTTCTTTTGCCAGAGGAGACATTTCTAAACCAATGTTTCTACAACCAAAGTCAAAGAAATTACTGCCTATGGCTTCTTCTAGGAATTTCAGGGTTCCAGGTCTCACATTAAGTCTTTGATCCATTTTGAGTTTATTTTTGTGTAGGTGTAAGAAAGTGGTATAGTTTTATTCTTTGGCATCTAGCTGTCCATTTTCCCAACACCATTTGTTGAACAGACTATCCTTTTCCCATTGTATATTCTTTCTACCTTTGTCTTAAGACTAATTGACCACAAAAGCATGGATTTATTTCTGGACTATCTAGTCTGTTCCATTGATCTATGTGTCTGTTTTTGTGCCAGTTCTATACTGTTTTTATTACTGTAGCTTTATAGTATATTTTGAAATTTGGGACTGTGATGCCTCCAGCTTTCTTTTTCAGATTCCCTTGGCTATTTTGTGCCTTTTGTGATTCCATACAAATGTTAGGATTATTTGTTTTAGTTCTGTGGAAAAAAAAATTTTTTTTTTTGGTATTTTGATAAAGATTGCATTAAGTCTGTAGATTGCTTTGGGTAATATGGACATTTTAGCAATGTTTGTTCTTTCTAGGAGAAATGTTTAAACCCTTGCTTCTGAAATCCCAGATATTTCACCTGATGCTGTTTGCTTTGGGGGATTTTACCAGGACCAGAACTTTGGGTGAGAGTGCTATATTGTAACTATTTAATACCTTGTGATTCTATTGTGAACAATAAAATTTATCAAAATTTACTAGGTGGAGGTTAGAGGAAACCTATTGTTTTCCTAAGTAAAAGTTCAAGTTCTTAGTAAGCATTGGCTTTTTGATATTTATTCTTTTCCTCTTCTGCCTGTGACATGCATGTTATGCCTGTGGTACAAAAATTATACTGTGAGCATGAGGGTAAAATCCACAGCCAAGATGGCAGAGTGAAAGGGAAGAAAGAAACTACATCCCCTTTGTTATCATGGAACCATTATATTAGTCCTGGACTACCTACACATGCTTTATATTTTGTGGGAAAACATAAATCTCTATTTGACCAATCAGCTCGTGGTGGTTCTGTAACTAATGTATTCTAAATTAAACACTTAATGAAGCCTTAGTCCATTGTAAGGATTGGGTAAAGCCCTGACCCTCGTAATGTCTAAAAAGGTGACCAATCACTTCCCGGTTGTATTCTGGATAATAATCATCAGTAAAAATTGAACCGAGCCCCTACTCTGTTGACTAGTGTGCTGAGACTACCAGAAGGCAGAGTTATGGGGTTATGTATTAAGCACTATTACAGATCCTGACTTCAGGATTCCAGGGGATTTTTATCAAGACCTCCAAAAGCATGGGAATGTTTTCTTTTCCTCTGAAAGACATCAAACACGGCACATCAAAAGCTCTCTTGAAAAAAATGGAGTAGCAACAGCTTTATATTTATTTCCTCTTAGATTCCTTTGGATATTGAAAGCTGAAATTAACCTCGTACCTTAAGTTTTGCTAATACATAAGTTCTCTTTCTCTCATGCAAAATAGCTTTCATTATGTGGAAAATGTTCATTCATGCCACAAATATTCATTAAATGCACAATAACTGTCCTTTGTCCTGTGAATATAAGGAAAGTTAAGAATGATTCTTTTCGTTCAGAAAGCTTACAGAGTAATAGAGGCAGAAAGTGGAGAAAAAATGTTTTATCTTTTGCATCATTCTCCTATTATAAAGCAAGTAAGCTCATATCCCTTTTGCAAGGAATGATAATTCTCAGCATTATAGGGAGATGTATATGTTAGTGTTTATGTTTTTATAAGTAGAAAACTTTAAATTGTTAATTAAACTAGCCCCAGATAATGAAGTTTGAATTGTACCTGTGTCTGTGTATAGCTATGTGACTGATACAAAATAAACTAGTCATCAAAATACAATTCCAACATTCACACAAGAAATCACAATTATAATAAAATGTAAATAGAATCATTTTAGATATTTCCAAAGAAAAATACACCTGAGAATATTTATACACTCTAATGATGATTTTAAACTATAGACCCCCCCCTTGAAAAAGTGCTTAATGTATGATGAGATATATATACTGTTAATACTAATAGTAATTATTATTATCCAGATGTATTTTCTCACCATCTGGAAGCACAATTAATACCTTCAGTACATCTAAGAACAGGAGATAGAGCTTTACTCAAAGTACATGGATGAAAATAGTATTCCCTTGAAGAATTTTCAGAGAAAATACAAAGACAGCACATTCCTGAACACAATACACATCTTTTTATAGTCTTAACGGTCCAATCACCTCTGTTCTCCATAGTTCTATTCTGTTAAGATATAATTCTGGAATGGCTGAATCCGAGAGGAAATCAAATGTCAGAGTCAGGTCACTAATGGTTAGAAACACTAATAGAAACCCTAATTAGAGCTAGGCATTTAATTATCTCTCTGTTCCTCTCATTTCTAGTATTACCACATTTCTCAAATGACTTACATTTTTTTTTGAAATGACTAAAAATAGCTATCCATAAAAGATAAGTTTGGCCCTAAATCTCTGGATTCTGGATGAGATATATTGTAACAGTTCATTTTATAGGAGAGAGACCATCTTTATAAATAAGTGATACCCTGTGCTCTGCACTGTAACTGCATTGAAAAATGTACTGATCTAAAAGAAACTCACTGGGTTGAAAAACAGTTTACGTTGATTTTTTAGATATGCTGAATTCTGTGAAATGGCCTCTAGAAACCTCTATGAACTCCCCATATCTAGCCAGAGAAATTATGTAATGATATACTTTAAAAAAATTCCTCTTTGGACTTCTATGGTATTTTACATTTTTGCAGATTATATTATTTCCTAACCCAGTGCTTTTTGTTGTTGTTGTTTTTGCTTTTCTTCCCAACTATAGCATTGCTGTATTAAAAAAAAAAAAAATCAATGTGTATCCCGTTTTCTGTTACCGTACCGGTTAGTTTGGACTAGCTACATATTTTATTTAGTGGAGACTGCTTTTCTCAAATACATTTTGAGGTGAATGCATGTTATTTGCCTCTAAGTTTGAAAGAAATAGAGAGACAATCAGGTTTCTTCAGGTGATAGGGTGTTACTGTAAAGATGCCCAGAAAAGCAAGAAAGCACAGGAAATTGGCACAGTCAGTTGCAAAATCAGGATAGAATAAAATCACTTTTGTTCAGGCTGCAGTAAAAATCCTAAATATCCAAAATCAGTTCTAGTTGTCTGTTCTGCTTCTGACTCATCTTCTCTTATCTCTGTTCCTCTGCTTATTTCTCCTGTTGCTTCATACTTAAGGTAGACTTTCTATATGTATTGGTTTATGCTCTTCCTACTGGCTTTGTTGTTGTTTGTATACCTCACACTGAAATTCTCCAAGTGTGAAAATGGATTGGATATTTTTGTTACTTTAGAGCTTTACTAATTCAATAACTGGCATCTGACCACCTCAGAAAGCTCTACTCCAGCCAACAGTTTGCCTTTGCATCAGACGAATGTCTCTTTTCCATTGTTGGGAAAAATTGTGATTAGTTTGGCAAAACTATGACAGTGTGTATATGTAAGAAGCCTCATTCAGCAGATTCACTTACAAAGTGCAGTATAGTTGACAGACATCCTGGGCTTTCTGATATCTATTTTAGAGGGAATTTATCTTAAATTTTAAAAATACTGTTTATTTTTGTGGATGTTGTTGTGGAATGGATAATCCAAGACACTATTGGTGAGATCCAGGTACTTCTGTGGTGTCTTTATACTCTGGAGATCTATTAGTAACAACATTGTTGATTCAAATGCCATCAGAAATTCCCTGAGTACTCCATGTGGAGGATTATTTAATGGAGTTAAATTTTATAATGTCTCCAGTGAACGTGAACCATTTAATTCTCAGATAAATATTGACTTACACAAAAATAAATGCTGAACAAGATTGAAACGTGGAAATTTACTCATTGTAGAAGATAAATCTAAAACTCCATTTTGTTAACCCAATCTTTTACTGTTTTATAAAACTTTATCGAATTTCTAATCTGTGTAATATTTAGAGAGTCTGATAATTACATGGTTATTAAAGTGAGTAATTTAAATTTGTTAATAGGAATATATTATATATTAAGCAATTCAACAGAAAAATACATTGATACATTTTATTAAATAAAACTGAGCTGATATGTTGAATGAAAAGCAATTATGTTCACCAAAGTAATAAAAAATGAAGACTTGATTATATTAAATAATCTGTATATTAAATGGCAAGATAAAACCATTATGAGAAGTTTTATTTCAATCTAGGCAAGTGCAATGCTACTGGTTTTTGTTTTTTAATTCAATTAGCCAACACACTTTAAGCCTGAGACATTAGAAAGAATGCAGTTTTAAGTGTTAAACCTTACTGATATTTATTTCAGAAATATTCTCATATTGCAAAGCTAAGTTGGTATTTTTAAGGAAAAATACATTTGTGGAAGGTATATTTATTTTTAAGAAATTTGAACTCTGTAAGCACATATAATACACTGAAGTAAAACAATCTGGACAGAAATTCAAATATTTAATGAGACTGTGGGTAAGTATCCTAACAATGAAGAAAATTGGATACATTTTGCAATACCTCTTGACCAATAAAGAATATAATTCTTTAAAATCCTTTGGGGTATCTTTTACCTTCCTCTCATAGAAAATTTTTTAACAGTTTTAAAATATTGGCTACAATTTATTTAAGTTATAGGAAAGTTATAGTTATTTAAGTTATTTTTATAGAAAATAAAAGAATGTATAGTTATTTATCATTATTTTACATAAAACACCAAAAATGTTTACTTTTGATAAATGAAATTAATACTTTATTTGATGGATTTTAATAAGAGTATTCTTCCCACACCATATACACTATTCTTGAGGTCCCCTTAAAATTCATTATATATACTTTACAGTGAATACTGCAAATAAATAAATGAATGAGTGGATAAACTAGTAATCAAAAAGGTAGAATCACATTGACAATTATATTTCATTTATGTCCGTGAGCCACATAAGATCAATAAGTAAATCTAATTCATTTTTGTGTCCCAAAGATCTGCACAGACTTAGCAAATTATAAACATTTAATATGTATTTAAAATACTGGAGAAATATGTAAAATAACTTAATCTCTATGCTATTAATATTTTTTCTTTCAATAAAATCAGAATTTGAAATAAAGTGTGTTAGAGAAAAAAATTAATCATATCAAGTGTTTTTTTAATTCATTTACTATTGTGCTAGCATTAGATTTAGAAATGCAATTAGGTTTACAATAGGATTAAGCAGGAAATGTTGTTTTTAATTTACTGAAAAAGTATCTTTCACATTACAAATGAGATAACTGTCTTTCAACCTAATTGAATAGGACTGATTGTTAAGTCAAATCATTTCCTTCCAAGTGATGTCATTATTTTTATATGACAAGACAGATAATCATCTGCCATGTTTGCCATCAATAGATGATGGCTATGCTGGCAAAAGTCCATTTACCCACACCTTCAAAAGGCACAAGTGGGATTTTTTTGCTATTAGGATGATAAAATAAAATCCTTGGTTCCAAGTATATTGTCAGTATAAGAAGTAAGCTAATACTATTGGCTTTTCAAACTAAAATACATGAAAAACATAACTTGGTATTTCTGTAAATTTATTTATTTTTTGTTCTGTTCAAAAGGTTGACCAAAGTTTTAAATAATGTCTACTCTTCATAGACATGAATTGGGATTCACTGGCCTACTAAAAACTTAATGAAAATACTTCTTCACAGAGGTGAAATAACTTTTTTATTTTCACATTTTTTCTTAGAATTTTTGAAATATGCATGTCACTTATTAACAATATTTTGACACATCTTTCTCCATTCAACACAGACATATGCATCTAATAATATGTTAATATTTGTTCAACAATTTTAAGTAAATTGCCTAGTATAATCCTGTACCTCTGTGTTTCATAGTATTCAGGAAGAATTTTAACATTGATGCAATACTGTTATTTAATATCCAGTTCATAGTTGCATGTTGCCAATTATCATAGTAAAATGTTTTGTATCATTATTGTCAGTCTTTACAAACAGGGTCCACAATAATTAATTGTTGTTTAATAAAATATTCTGCCCAAAGAAAGACTGAATTCTCTGAATTCCAAAAGTAGCTTCCAAAATTTGGGATATAGAATATACTATATTCTATTCGATGGTGCCCTGCATTACTACTAAACCTAGTGTAGTTCTCAGTGATTTAGGGCCTCATTATGTCTATGTGTTCTGTGTTCTGTGCTTATAACCTGGAAGTACTTGTCCTGGGAAAAAATGACCTAATATGGGTTGAGAACTTGTTGATTTAGAGGGGAAGGGGCAGTTTCATCTGTAGTGGAAAACAAGAAGGTTCATTTCAGTGCCCGTATGTTTATAAGTAATAATGAAAATTGTTCATTAAGCTCTTTTGGGATATCTTTATACCTTCCTCTCATGCAAAATTATTTCTGTGAATTTTTCTAACAGTTTTAAAACAGCAGCAATTTTGAGATTTTTATAATTTCCATGTTAATTAGTAATTAGGAATAAGAGGAATATGGCATACTGCAGATAGTACCCAGAATACATCTTCTTCAGAAAGAAAAATGAAGTCATTGTGAAATTCTCAGTGGGTTAAAGCCTCTGCCTTCGGCTCAGGTCATGATCCCAGGGTCCTGGGATCCATCGAGCCCCACATCTGGCTCTCTGCTCAGCGGGGAGCCTGCTTCCCTTCCTCTCTCTCTGCCTGCCTCTCTGACTACTTGTGATCTCTGTCTGTCAAATAAATAAATAAAAAATCTTTAAAAAAAAATAAAAGCTCAAAAAGTTCAAAGCCAAACCATAAACATCCATAGTATATTAATGTTTCTTGGTATTTTCATTCTTCATTTTGACTTTTCTATCCCCCATTTTTCTGACAATCATTTTGAAGTTTTGATCGGTTTATAAAGTTTTTTAAAAATTTATTCATTTGAGAGAGAGAGATCAAAAGCATGAGAAGGAGGAAGGGTCAGAGGGAGATGGAGAAGCTTAACCAACTGAGCCATCCAAGAATTCCTTGATTGGTTTATAAAAACATAACTACTCATATACTGTAAATGCCCTTTAACTCTTTATAGTGGAATTACCAGTGTATCTTATATGTTACAGCAGGTATAATATCTAATTCACAGTAAGTTTAACAGCTGATGATATTTGATAATTTACCCTTTATTTAGGAGTATTTTTCTTTTTCAAAATGTGGCATGTTTGAATTTAACAGTAGATTCACTTAGACTAATAGTGTAGATTTCCATTATTTAATTGTGTTGGCTTTTGCAAAACTGTAAGAAGAAAGTACTTTCTTATTCAAGCTTGAGAAAAATATTTTCTCCTCTAATGCTAAACAACACAGGTGGAAAAATAGAAATGATATTTTAGCAAGTGTTAGCTACATCTAATATGATTTTCTGTCAACACAGAAACTATGAGTTGTATGTTTTAAAGATTACAGTCAAATTGTTTTCTTCAGTAAATAGAGGCTGGATTCCTGGTGTGTCAAAATTATGCTCTCTGAGAAACAATGAAATTTTGAATCAAAACAACATAAAGATTGCCAGCCATTAGACACATTCCTTTGGCTTACTTTAAATTCCAATATGCAACATTGAAATGCAGCTTATAAGCCTGCGCTCTGTACATATGGAAATGCTATATGACTCTTATAGAAAGAGAGGCTTGAATCAGGACATGACTTTTACTGGAGGAATGGTCAGAGTTTTCCTACATCATTACAGATGACATAATCAAAATATATTAAAATAATGGAACTTGGAATATAATATTTTAGTAACACATATGAAGCTCAGGTTCTGAGATACAAAAAACAGATTGGTGATTATCAGAGGCGGGGGTAGGGAATGGGTGAAATGGGTGAAAGTGGCCAAAATGTATAAAATGCCATTTATAAGACAAATAAGTCCTGAGATATAACTTTCATCATGGCAACTATAGTTAATAATACTGTATTATATATTCAAAAATTGCTAACAGGGGCGCCTGGGTGGCTGAGTGGGTTAAAGCCTCTGCCTTTGACTCAGGTCATCTCAGGGTTCTGGGATCAAGTCCCGCATGGGGCTCTCTGCTCAGCAGGGAGCCTGCTTCCCCTACCCCCTCTCTCTGCTTGTCTGGCTGCCTACCTCTCTGCCTACTTGTGATCTCTGTCTGTCAAATAAATAAATAAATAAAATCTTTTAAAAAATTACCAACAGAGTACATCTTAAAAGTTCTCATCACAAGAAAAAATATGTAACTAAGTGGTGATCATTTCACAATTTATACATATGCTGAATCATTGTGTTGTATACTTGAAACTAAGGGTTAAATGTCAGAAAGAAAATAAAGCTCAGACTGTCAGTTCCTGCTTAATTAAATAATATTTGAGAATGATACCTAAGATGAGATTTAAATTGCTCATATTGATCTGAATGACATAAGAATCACAGAAGACCTGGAAGCCTGTTCCAAATTTGATCAACTCTTTTCTTCGGAAAAATAAGTGCAGAAAACACTTTTGAAAAATATTCCCAGTAAGGTCAATGATTTGAAATTATTCTGACAGTCTATTTCTGACCTTCTTAGGCATATTATGCTTACCATGCATGCCCTTTAAAGATCTGTTTAAATGAATGAATTCATAAATTCCTCTGAGAAATGCTATTGATTTCTCCAAAAACAAAACAAACAAACAAAAAATCATTAACATCCACCAGTAATTAAATTTACAGTGTGTGCTTTTTATACATCTGTATCCCTTCTGAATAAAAATTCACCTAAAGAAATTTTGGAATTGTCCTCGAGTATAGTCCTCCTAGAGAGAATAGCAAAATCTAATTACATTCCTATTTAGAATGCTCAGGATCACACATTACATTTAGCCTAGATTTTCAAGTTGCTTTCCCAGCTAAATGATACCACTTATCTCCAGTTACTTTTAAAACATTTATAGAAATGGGACTATTACAGAACTGTGAGATATTGCATACAAAACAAGATACGTGTAATGGCATTTTTAACAAAGCAATACAAACATGGATATGTAAGTTTGTATCAGCTTCATTTGGTTGTGTCTCTTGGACTTTAACTTGATTTATTCGAAAGTATTTTTCTTTTCAGATAATCATTCTCAAATCTTTTTTTTTAAGATTTTATTTATTTTTTTGACAGAGAGATCACAAGTAGGCAGAGA
Source organism: Taxidea taxus jeffersonii (assembly GCA_003697995.1). NCBI lineage: Eukaryota > Metazoa > Chordata > Mammalia > Carnivora > Mustelidae > Taxidea > Taxidea taxus. Next base: position 114,359 of record RCUC01139160.1, on the reverse strand, counting down.
GGCAGTCAGAGAGAGAGGGGGAAGCAGGCTCCTTGCCAAGCAGAGACACTGATGTGGGGCTTGATCCCAGGACCCTGAGATCATTACCTGAGCTGAAGGCAGAGGCTTAATCCACTGCCAGTCTGATCTGCTTTCTCACAACCCCTAATTTTTAGATAATCAACATAGTGACCATAAGGTTCATGTGGATTCCTTTGCCTGAGTGCCTATTTTATTATAGGTAAGCAGATCAGAGATATAAAGAAAACGTTCTTTTTTTTTATTTTTTTAAATTACTTTTCAGTGTACTAGAATTCATTGTTTATGTACCCCACCCAGTGCTCCATGCAATATGTGCCCTCCACAATACCCACCACCAGGCTGGCCCAATTTCCCAACCCCTGACCCCTCAAAACCCTCAGATTGTTTTTCAGAGTCCATAGTCTCTCATGGTTCATCTCCCCCTCCATTTTCCCTCAACTCCCTTCTCCTCTCCATCTCCCCATGTCCTCCGTGTTATTTCTTATGCTCCACAAATAAGTGAAACCATATGATATTTGACTGTCTCTGCTTGACTTATTTCACTCAGCCTAATCTCTTCCAGTCCCATCCATGTTGATACAAAATTTGGGTATTCATCCTTTCTGATGGAAGCATAATATTCCATAGTGTATATGGACCACATCTTCCTTATCCATTCGTCCGTTGAAGGGCATCTTGGTTCTTTCCACAGTTTGGCGACCATGGCCATTGCTGCTATGAACATTGGGGTACAGATGGCCCTTCTTTTCATTACATCTGTATCTTTGGGGTAAATAGCCAGTAGTGCAATCGCAGGGTCATAGGGAAGCTGTATTTTTAATTTCTTTTTTTTTTTTTTTTTTTTTTTGTATTTTTAATTTCTTAAGGAATCTCCACACTTCTCCAAATTGGCTGTACCAACTTGCATTCCCACCAACAGTGTAAGAGGATTCCCCTTTATCCACACCCTCTCTAAGCTCCCGTAACTTTGTAGTGGTAGAGCCAGGACTGAGGTACCTATTTCTGACTCTGAGTTCCTGTAACCTATTATCCTTTGGGAGGTGACAGGTGATAGTGTTTGATAGCAACTTTTCCTCGTTTTAGTGGTTACTATATTTTTTCCATTTACCTTATTTTTTTTTCCCATTCTCCACAATGGGTCCTTCAGTTGCCTTTGGCTAGACTCACAGTTATATTTTCCATTTACGTCTATATTTTCAGCCATGAGATTTTATTTTTTATGATATTAAATTTACTTGTTTAAAGTTAAGCTTTCAGAGAAGGCTATGATTAAAATAGTACATTGGTACAGTTGAAAGAATTGAATTCACTTCCCTAAGTTGCAAAATTTTTATTCAATAGTGCATGTGAGATGGGTGCCTCACATATCATCCTGATGAAGTATTGTTTTGCCAGACGGTATTTAAATACTCAGGTTTATCTGGATACTGCACCAAACATTGTTTTATTTTTGTTTGTTTGATCTCATATGTGTGAGGACTAAAGAATTTCAATATAGTAAATAAAATATTTGACTACTTTTATTATGTGCAAAATAATATGCGATGTTTGATAAAAAATTATAAAAGGATAAATTATTTTTCCTAAACTCTCAGAAGTATTTTGTACCACTTTTGTAATGCAGTTCATCTGGTGTGGCTTATGAGTGTCTGTCTCCTAAACTAAATGAGGAACTTATGAATTATTTCTTTCTATCTAGTGTGGTACCAGACATAGTGCTAGGTGAATGGTTGATTCTCAATTAACATTGGTTTAGTTGTACACAATTGATTAGAAGATATGGTTTCTATGTCTTTAACAATTGATCTTTGAAAATTCTTGTAATTGAGGCATAAATGACATCATTACTTTGGTTCCTTTTCGCTCAGAGATGAATGTGTGTTGGTCGTGATACTTGAAAGTACTTCATTCCCCTAGACACAGTGATTTGTTGAGGGGGCATCAGGAGATCCAATTCTAAGGAGACACAAGGCAAACTTTTATGGGATTCTTGGAAAAATGACTCTGGTTATTTTATTCTGCATGTGAAGGCTAAGTAGTTTTAGGGCCTGGAGATAATTCTACTTGATGTTACCTTAGAAGGAAAAAGCTGAAAATGGACATACAGGAAGTTCAAATGATATTGTTAAGTTCTGAAATTCATCCATGCCTGAAGGAATTCCTATCCATTGACTTATAATTTACACAGTCAAATACATTGTGGGGTTTTCGTTTTGTTTTGTTTTGTTTTTTGTTTGTTTGTCTTTATGCCAGGTGCCTTGTTGTTGTGTCATTTGCAACTGAATCCTCATAATGTTTATAGTATTTAACCTTTACAAATACTCATTCTGAATTGCTTCTATTGAGTTTCTGGCTTTCAAATTAAATGAGAAGCTCAAGAAACAAGGGTTCTACAGATGCTATGCAGTGCCTGAAAAAATGCTCCGTGAGCTAGAGCTACTCACTCTGCCTGACTTAAATTAAATGGATTTAAGACACACCATTTGCTCTAGAAGAATTTAGGAACACTGAAACAAATCTAGTTCACATATACAAACAAAATGACCGCACTGACATGAAGAACAGATAGGAGTTTCAGCTGAATCTTTATGTCTCTCCATCCAACATGTGTCATAATTAGTATGATATTCCTTAGTGCAAGCATAATCGTCCCTCTTTTTTTTTCTTAATGGAACTAATTTATAAATGATGATGTTCTGGAATGATACACCTAAGAAGATTTCACCATAATAAAATTTAAAACAATTCTGATTTATTAACCTCATTTATTAAAATGTTACTACTTCATGACATACAAAATAGCATATCTGCTTGTATAACATGTAAAATCCTAACCAAAAAAAAGAAAAAAAAAAGAGAGAGACTCTTACCAACAGAAAAAGGAGGAAAAAACCCTGCAAGATATATTATATAAATCTTGCTAATTTAGAAAATCCTGATTTTTAGGGGAGTGTTAAGGAGCATAAAGATTTTTCTAATCAGTCAATAGATACTGTCTCTTTGAGTAATAGCTGCCTTTAATATGTTATGTATAATTAGTAAAAATAAAATATTAAGAAGACATAAATAAATGCTTTATTTACTTATATAAATAAATGCCTTATTTATATAAATAAATAAGTGTTTTATTTATTTATATGCTATATATACAGACAAATTCTTAAATTAAAAGTTGAATTCAAGCCAATTACTAGCAAAGAGCAACAAATTGGTTGTTTTTGATAGAACAGTCTACTGACTTTAAATCCTATTATTTAATCAGTAATTGTGGGTAGGCATTACATATCACAGTATACTAGAAAAGGGCTTAGTTTAGCACAACATTGATTAAAGGAGGTAAGCCTAGAAATTAAAGTTTATAGCCATTTAAGCATAGATTAGTTTTAGAACTGACTTCTGATTTCTACATAAGAAATATCAATATTTGGGTGACAAATAGTAAGTCAAATGATCCTTCACTCAAATCATCCTCTACCCTCCTCTAGAGTATAAAATAATGATATTTTTTGTTTAGTAACAACACATAACTTAATTACTAATGCCAGAAAACAAGTCAAGTTAAATAAATAAACTAAAATCAGAAGCAGGTTTACAGTTTGCCTGATGCCTTAGGAAATGGACAACCAACAGATGATGTGATATCTGATGACAAATACTTTCTGATCTCTGCTTTCATAGTATCTACGTTAAAAAAAAATAGAATATTATTAATAGTTTTGTCAAATGTAAAATAATTCAAAGACTTTCAATAAAATGTAGATTTTTTTAAAAGATTTTATTTATTCATTTTGACAGACAGAGATCACAAGCAGGCAGAGAGGCAAGCAGAGAGAGAGGAAGGGAAGCAGGCTCCCTGCTGAGCAGAGAGCCGGATGTGGGGCTCCATGGATCCCAGGACCCTGAGATCATGACCTGAGCTGGAGGCAGAGGCTTAACCCACTGAGCCACCCAGGCACCCTTAAAATGCAGATTTTAATCAGAGACCGATGATCCCTAATGGGTAACACAAGAGCCAAAATAATTACTATTTTATATTCCAGCTCCTGTTTTTGCCAACAGTCTTCTCTAAGAAGCTTAATATATGAGTGAAACATTTTCCATTGTAAAACTGATTTTCTATACATTTTAGTATCTCTGGTCTAACCAACTGAGTGTAAGACACACCTGTTTTATTGTGCTTATCTCCTGAGATGGGAGAGTCAACAAGAGTACTAAAGATATTTAGTGTTCTTTTGCAACTGGAGACTTAAATCCATTGCAGTCCCTTTCAGGCATGGACACAATGGAACATGAGAACACTGTGTGATCAAGTTGCTTAGGATCTCTGTACTTCAGCTCTCTTATCAAGCAAAACAAAACAAAACAAAACGAAACGAAAAACAAACTTACTTGGGCCATATGAGGTGGTGCTTAAGGGTACAGGCGCTCAAACCAAAGTCTGGATTTTACTCCCCTCACCCTGCCATTCACAAATTGCATAATCTTGGACAATGTATTATTTTTTCAAAGCCTGAATTTCTAGATGAAGTAATTATGAGGATTAAAGTAGTCAGTGCTTGTAAAGCACTTAGGATACAGCCTACCTCATAGTAAGCATTCAAAGTATGGAGTCAACTTTATCCTTAGAATCAACCAAAACTTCTGGTATAAACTTGACTGCAATAAACACAGGGTTCTGCTTTTCTATTTTTCTGCCTTGTAATTTTATTGCATTTAAGAACAGTACTGTTTCCCCTTCATTTTGACAGATAATGAAAGCAGGGAACAAAATTATAGAATCAAATTGGTCTCTGTCATTTTTTATCTCACTTCCTTTAACTGCAAATGGAAAAAAATAATTGTAACTAATTTTTTATGAAGATTAAATATGCTTATTCATTTAAAGTTTTTAGCAAAAAGTGAAGCATCATTCAGGACTCAATAAATCTTGGCTGTTATTGTTATTATTGGTATGATTATTATAGTACTTATATTATAGTGACATTGATGAAGGATAATTGGAAGGCAGGCATTCAGGGACAAGAGGCCACGCCCTAAGAGGAAACCACTCTTAAAAAGATTTTACATCACCCTGGAAGGAGTCCTCCATCCTTTCCCACATGACAGATGACAGAAACCTGACTGGATGACTGGTGCAGGGAGGGTTAAAACAGCCTGTCAACAAGCCCATAAAACCCCCTAGACTAGTCTTCCTCTGAATCTACTATTATAATAGTATAACAGCTTGAGATTCCTTCTAGGGTTCCTTCAGATACTCCAATGTGAAACATGTATGAGAAAAGAAATCATTTGTTCTGATAATTTTACTTTCTTTTCAGAGTGTAATTTTGATGTAGGTATGATGATCTGAGTTAAGGAGATAAAGGGAAGAAGGGGACAGAGAACTTCATTCTGCTGCATTATGGATATTTTTTCAATATTATTATCATAATCATCATAGAGCATCATCTTAATTATTTCATCCTTTTTCCTAAATCAGCTAAACACTGAGCCTGGGACTTTTTTTCTCTGTCCAATTTCTTCTATTCAGTGACCTCATTCAGTCTCGTGGATATAAATATCACTTATATGGCAATGAATCCAAAATTGTAGTTTTTTCCTAGACATTTTAACTACTGCCAGAATGGAATATTATATCTATTAAGTATCTTCATGCTTAACAACAGAAACTCATCTTTTGAAAAATAAATATACTTTGGATGATTTTTCTCTTGGCAGTCTAATAGCTGTCTCAAAATCTCAAACATAATATGCTCAAAACAGAATTCTCAATTTTCACCCTATCACTAATACTTTCCACTCCTGGTTTTATATCCACCCAAGTGTTAAAATAAGAATTCGAAGAGTGATTCTTGATTCTAGTTTTTATTTAGCTCTCCCTGTTACCATCATTTTACCACCATGAATTAACTGAGTCATAGCTTATGATTAACTGTTTCTTACCACTTTTCTTTAAAATTATTGTTACCAATGGGACACCTGGGTGGCTCAGTTGGTTAAGCGGCTGCCTTCTGCTCAGGTCATGATCCCAGCATCCTGGGATCGAGTCCCACATCAGGCTCCTTGCTCGGCAGGGAGCCTGCTTCTCCCTCTACTTCTCCCTCTGCCTCTGCCTGCCTCTCTGTCTGCCTGTGCTCTCTCTCTCTCTCTCTCTCTCTCTCACTCTAATAAATAAATAAATAAAATCTTAAAAAAAAAATTATTGTTACTAATGTACTACTACAAGTTACCATCATATTTCCTGTACTAATCCAAAGACTTCCTAACTTGTCTTCCTCGTCTACCTATTTGTTTGTCTTCTTTCCAACAGCAGTCACAACAATTAAAAAAAAAAAAATCAGTTGAGATGCCTGGGTGGCTTAGTGGGTTGAACGGCTGCATTTTCAGCTCAGGTCATGATCCCAGGGTCCTGGGATTGAGTCTTTTGGGCTCCTTGCTCAGCGGGGAGTCTGCTTCTCTTCCCTCTCCTAACCCTCACCCCCCACTCCTGCTCTCTCTTGCTATCTCTCTTAAAAATAAATAAATAAATAAATAAATAATCTTAAAAAAAAAAGACAACCCCCAAAACAAGTCAGTCTATGTCAGTATTCTGCTAAATTTCCTCCAATTATTTTCCATCTAATTCAGAATAAAATACAGATATTAACCAAAATATACAAGATCTTGCATCATCTGTACCCTGAATATATCCATCATTCTTTTTTTCACTGACTCTGTCCCACTATGTCAAAGTCATACATACTGATGTTTCAGAGCCATGGTATTTGCAGTTTCTCTTGCCTGAAACAATCTTCCCCAGATATCTTTATGGTTTTATTCCCTCTAGGCATTTACTTCTCTGCTCAAATATCACCTTTTTGGATAGGGTTTTCTTGACTAATCTATCTTAAATAGAATTTCCCACCCATTTTTCTATAGCCCACTTTATTTTTCTTCATAGGACTTACTACTAATTATTTTATGTTATATATTGTTATCTGTTTATTCTGTGATCTCCCTATAAAATAAAAGTCCCATCAGGGAAGAGGATTTCTCTATTTTGCTAATTTCTATACAACCAATGCTTATAATAGTTGTTGAAACATTATACATTCTTAGTAAGTGTTTTTAATGTATAAATTAATTAAACTTTGCTATTTTCACCTTGTCAATTGACAGTGTTAAACTTTACTGAAGCTCTGTGATCCTGGGAAACAAGGTAGGTAAGGAAATCCTCTCACCTTTTTGTCTTCTGTGAAGCAGATGGTACAAAGAATCATCCTTATCTGTATGACATATAGGGCTCATGGATGCCTTTTTATTCTCTTATGACAAGACTAGACACATACCTTTCAAATTCCCCTTATTTGCCTCATAACTAGCCGAAAACTTTGTCCCCTCTGACCAATTGGAATAAAACATCCATAAAACTGACTTGATCAAACTTGAGTTAAGCTTCTCTCTTTCCCCAGAGTCCTACAGTTTGACCCACCCACAGTCTTGAGCCATACTAGATTTCCTTACAAACCATTAGCGAACATGCCTTCTTACTGGCCTCTCTGGAGAATAGACATTAGGATAAAACCTTCTGTGATTTACAGTCCAGTCACTCCCCCTCCACCCTTTCATTCTCTTCCACCCCATCCAGTTCCTCACACAGAGTTCTCTTTAGTCTTTTTTACTCTTTCCTAAAAATAAAATCCCTTTTCTGTGTGACGTTTGAGGCACTTGTAGATACCATAGTCAGTATAGTCGTTTTGAATAAAGTCTCTTCTTCCCTAAAGCCAGATTCGTTTTTGTTTTTGTTTTTTATTATTTGACAAAGCATGCAGTCATTTCATGGCTGGACCACTTAGCTCTTACTTTTCTACAATCCATTTTACACACAGCAGCTAATTTTTAAAATTAGCATAAATTAAATCATATGATTTCCCTGTTAAAGACTCCCAATGACTTCCATTGAAGGCAGAATCTTTAGAAGGCTATATAAAGTTCTAAGTTACCTACTTCCCTCCATGTCTTTAATCACATCTCCTAGCATTCTCTCCTGTTTCCCATCCTCCTGCCATAATAGTTTCTTAATTTTGTGGAACTGTTTGGATACATAACCACATTAATATTTAATTTTTTTCTGTTTCATTGGATATTGGGATTGGGAGATGAGTTAATCAGAGATTCTCCATTATATTCAAAGGTTGAGGCAATGTTAGATTAAATACTTAATCTTGGAGTGCCCGGGTGGCTCAGTTGGTTATGCATCTGTCTTTGGCTCAGGTTCCAGAGTCCCAGGATTTAGCCCCACCTGCTTTTGGCTCCCTGCTCAGTGGGGAGTCTACTTCTCCCTCTGCCTACCCCCTCACCATGCTCTTGTGCTCTCTCTTTCTCCCCCTCATATAAATAAGTGTTTTTAAAAAAAAAACACAAAAAAACCTTTATCCTAATAGGGTATAAAAACTGCTTTAAAAATCCTTTATGCAATTAAGTAATTATAAAATATGAATGACTATTTAAAACTGTAATAATAGTTATACATTCATTGGCTATCAGATAGTATGCCAATTATTTTTTATATTTTCTGATTTATTTATTGTAACAACCTGTGATTTAGATAGTATTGCTTTCATCTTTTGTAAGTGGAAAATTCAAGGCTCAAGATTAAGTAGGCTAAACATGAGCTTGAAGCAAGTGATAGGGAATTTAATGGATACACTTCAGGCTTCAGAAAATTATGTTTTCCCTGATACATCATAGAATCTAATAAAAATTTAAGAAAATTAAGAGCATGATATAATAACTGCTACAAATTTAACTATAATTTCATAATAATCTTCTAATATTTATTAAAGATATTATATTGGACTGGACATTAGAGCAGGTGGTACAGCTATCATGGCTATTATTTCCTAGAAGTTTCTAAGATTTTTTGAGATGAAAGTAAAATCATGAGTATTATTCTTTGGGGTCATTAATTTTACAGTGTTTTGAGATGTTTTGTCAGAAAAAAATGAATTTTCATGGGATGACTTCACGAGTCACAAAGTTCCACCAATATTCAAGGCAAGTAAATAAACAAAATAAAGTTTAATTCTATAGAACTATAGTTATAAACTGGAAATTTTGGGAGAAGTTTTGTCATGTTAACCTTATTAAAATAGTAGAATAAAGAGGTGACTGGGTGGCTTAGTCAGTTGAGCATTAGACTCTTGATTCTGGGTCAGGTCATGATCTCATGGTCCTGGTGTTGGACCCCACATCAGACTCCACACTCAGCAGAGAGTCTGCCTGGGATTCTCTCTTTCCCTCTCCCACTTACTCTCCCCCAACTTGCACTCTCTCTCTCTCTAAAATAAATAAAATCCTTAAAAAAAAGTAGAATATAATAATTTTATAGTTATTTTCCAATAGATTACACAACAAATACGATGAAAAAATTTTAAATGCAAACTATCAGAAATAACTGTTATTCAGAACTTGTAATACAATTATAAGAATTTGAACATTATAATGTAATTAGGTACAGATTAAAGTATGTAAAGTAAATATATAATACAACTTTAAATTAATTAGGATATTTACATTTAAAATGTGAATCTATAAATGTTCATTAGAAAATATAATACAGGGGCGCCTGGGTGGCTCAGTGGGTTAAAGCCTCTGCCTTCAGCTCAGGTCATGATCCCAGGGTCCTGGGATCAAGCCCCACATTGAGTTCTCTGCTCAGTGGGGAGCCTGCTTCCTCCTCTCTCTCTCTACCTGCCTCTCTGCATACTTGTGATCTCTTTCTGTCAAATAAATAAATAAAATCTTAAAAAAAAAAAGAAAAAATGTAATACGATATTGAAAATTAACACCATCCGAAGTATTCAAATATGCACTAAATCAATTAAAAATCAAATATTAAATAAGTTATGAATATTTTCTGGGTATTGGCAAGGGTAGTATAATGCCAAAATATCTTTACTAAATATTCTCAAGGGAAAAAAGGAAATTGATATACAGTGACCATATTTGTGTTACACATACCTTATATGTGATGTCTATACTTGTGTTGTATATGAACAGTTAATGAATAATTATGATCATACTCTGATCATAGTAAATAGCAGTCTCTACTTTTGAAAACATAGTCACATGGGCCCTGTCATTAGCTCATCTACATTGGTATTTTCTAAATGATCACAAATTATGTGTACAGTACAGACTACAGAGTTATTAGGAGTACTTAAATGAATTATATTAAGCAAAAATTTTATCACTGAAAGGGGGATAGTTGTGTCTTAACAATGGGGAATAATTAATTTTTCTCTAATGAGTGGTAATGCAGCTAATGATAGTTATACATATTGAATCAAGGCTATATTTGTTTAGAAAGGTAGGTTTCCTAAGAAAATAACAATCAAAACCATTTAGACTTTATGTTTTGTTTTATTATTATGAGTTATTTTATAAGAGCCAAAAGTGAAACTTATTGGTCAGGGCCCTAGGAAGGACCCATTGTTGGGTTATTCTTCCATGTTTTCATTGTGATGACTGCTCACCCTACATCAGAATATTGGGAACCAGCACTGTTTTATGGAACATTTTGGATAATTTTTTGTACTGCTTTTAATTTTTTATTGTGAATTACTGACAACAAATAGGAAAAAAAACCAATATATCAGAACGTATAGTCACCTACCACTAATTCTATCAAATCATACCATGTGGTTAATTCCTTCATTTTTAAAAATAAATACTCAATTACTGCAATTGTTGAAGTATTTTCCTCTACAATCCTAAATTTTTTTCTTTTTTTAAATAAAAAAAAAATCAAAAGGTTACTCATTTCCCCCCAAAACACCAATGCTCAGTTGAAAATAGCAGTTGTTGAATTATTTTGTGTATGCCACACTAACTAGAGCATGCAGTATCATTCTCTAGATTGGTCTGTGGAACTGAGTAAAATTACATTTTTCTGATTCACAAGTTAGAACTAAAATAATCCTGTGGGCATAAAAAAGGGGAGATTTGTGTACCTGATGCATTGATCTCCTACAGCATATTTTACCAAGGATCATGTTTCTTATAGTATCTCATGTGATGAATTGAATCATGCCAACAAAAGTGTTCACTTTAGCTCTTAGGCACTCCAATTTGAAAATAGAGTTTCAAATTATCTTCTGATTTCTTTGATGATTTTAATGAAACCACAGAAAACATAAAACAAGAAATTGTTGCCTTTGCACCATTCTCTCTGCTTCTTTTATGGGACTCCAATCCAGATTATGTTAGACTCTTAACTATGTTCAACATTTCTTTTCTTTTCTTTTTTTTTAATGTTCAGCAATTTTTTTTTAAATTTTTTTAAAGATTTTATTTATTTATTAGTGAGAGAGAGAGAGCAAGCACAGGCAGACAGAGAGGCAGGCAGAGGCAGAGGGAGGAGCAGGCTCCCTGCTGAGCAAGGAGCCCAATGTGGGACTCCATCCCAGGACGCTGGGATCATGACCTGAGCCGAAGGCAGCCGCTTAACCAACTGAGCCACCCAGGCGTCCCGATGTTCAGCATTTCTAACATGCTATGTTATGTTGTGTTTTTCTCTGCATTTTTTTCAAAAAAATATTTATTTATTTGTCAGAGAGAGGGAGAGAGAGCGAGTGAGCACACAAGCAGGGGGAGCAGCAGGCAGAGGGAGAAGCACATTTCCCTCTGAGTATGAAGCCAGATTCTAGACTCAACCCCAAGACGCTGGGATCATGACCTGAGGCAAAGACATGTTCAACCAATGGAGCCAACTGTGCATCCCTTTTCTGCATTCTTTTTAAAAATTTAATTTGTGCATTCTTTCCTTAGTTAAAAAGATTTGGTGATTTATATTTGTCTAGAAAACTATTCCTTTTTTCCTTTTCCTTCCCAGTACTTCCCACCCCCCTTTCTTTTCCTGTAGCAGTAGTTTTTGAAGTTGGAGGTGAAAGGGCAGAGAGAGAGAGAATCTTAAGCAGATTCTGAGCTCAATATAAGCCTGACATGGGGCATGATCCCATGACCCTGTGATCATGAACTGAGCCGAAATCAAGAGCTGGATGCTTAACCCACTGAGCCACAAACTTTTCTACTTAAAAACATATCCTAGAATATGTTCTTTTCTGTACAGAGATATTCCTCACTTTTTTTTTTTTGTAGAGCTTTATGATATTCTATTATGCAGATAATTGCAGTTTACTTGATGTTAATATGGATTGTTTCTATTCTTTTGCTATAATAAAACTTGGAAAATATTGTTTTTGTTTTGTTTTGTTTGTTTTTAATGTGATATTCTAATCATGTGCAGGAATATAAGAAGGACTTATTTCATGAATGTAATTGCTGAGTCAAAATATAAAGGCCTCTGCAGTGTGAATAAATATGTCCAGATCACCATTCCTTGTTGTAGTCTTTTGTATTTCCCCCATGACAAATGAGAGCGCCTCTATGGCTTTACCATCATAAATGGTTTAACAAAGGTTTGTATTTTTATTAGTAGGGAGAGGGAGATGTACCTTATTGTAAAACTACAGAGAAATTATGCATCTTTTTTTAAGTACCACATTTATTTTATTTTCATGAACCCTGTTTCCATGTGTTTTGCCTTTAACAATGTTTATTGCTTTCTTCTCAGTTTAAGGATCTTTTTATGTAAGAAAAGACATTAAGCATATATCTGTGATATATCTTGTAAATAACTTTGTCAGTTTTCTATTTTTTTTAATTGCCATGGTATATTTTACAGGCAGAATTATTTTTCTTGTGTTATTTTTATACAGTTGAACATCACATTTCCTTTTACTCCTTCATTTTTATTCATAATTAGAATGCTTCTGTCTTCTTCCAGTTTTAAGGGAGTTGATTCATAGTTTCTTCCATTACCTGTATTGTTCATTTTGCATATTTAGTTTGATAATGTTTTACAGTTTATCCTGATGGGTGGCATGAGAAATTATCCTAATTTGCCTTTTTTTATTGTTTTTTTTTTTAATTTAAGCTTTTTTATTTAAACATATAATGTAACCCCTCCACCCTCTCCCAACCCCTCTCCTCCCCCCACCCCCCTCAGTTTGTTTTATGACATTAAGAGTCTCTTTTGGTTTGTCTCCCTCCCGCTCCCATCTAATTTGCCTTTTTAAATATTTATTTTAAAAATTTTAAAAAGATTTTATTTATTTATTTTAGAAAGAGAATTAGTGAGTTGTGCACCGGAGGAGGGCAGATGGTGGAGGCTTAGATGGTAAGGGAGAGGGACAAGCAGACTCCTTGCTGAGTGTGGAGTCGTATGCTGGCCCAATCTCATGACCTGGAGATCATGACTTGGGCCAAAATCAAGAGTGAATAAGTAGCTTAACCACCTGAGCAACTCAGTCGCCCCTTGCCTTTTTTTAATCAAACAGATAATATGTAGTCTCTTCTTATGTATTAAATAGTCCATAATCATCTCTGCTCTTTTGAAAAGCCAACACATGCTAAAGTTCTTAATGTTATTTGAATTTATATATGTCCTTATGTTCTGTGCCATTGGTCTATCTGTATATTTATGAATCATTTCCATATGTTTTAATATCTTTTAGTTGTTTTTTTTTAAGATTTTATTTATTTATTTATTTATTTATCAGAGAGAGAGAGAGAGAGAGAGAGAGAGAGCACAGGCAGAGAGGCAGGCAGAGGCAGAGGGAGAAGCAGGCTCCCTGCTGAGCAAGGAGCCCGATGTGGGACTCGATCCCAGGACGCTGGGATCATGACCTGAGCCGAAGGCAGCTGCTTAACCAACTGAGCCACCCAGGCGTCCCAATATCTTTTAGTTTTTAATGGTGCTTTTATAATTACAAGAATGATTATCCCCTCATTTTCTTACTTTTTTAAACTTTATTTTGCTATTGCTTGTTTGTGGTGTGTGTGTTTGTGTGTGTGTCTGACTGGTTGTTTTCATATGAACTTTAGAATAAGGATGACTGAAGGAAGTCATTCTCAGACAGAATTACAACCCTGATGATATTCAAGAAGTTAGGAAGACAGTTCCCAAATGTTGGCATTAGGATCACGTCAACTCAGCCATGATAAGGATCAAGAAATAGGACTAACTTCGACTCCAGGAATAAGCACCATGCTTGTTTTGTTTTGTTTTGTTTTATTAAGGGCTTAGGGTAGCCATGGCCTGAACTCATAGTCCAGGGCCACACCACATCTGCTATTATCTACATTATCACAAGTGTCACAAATGACACTTCTGGTGCTACCTCGCCAACTGACTCAGTCCTGACTCAAGTCTCTGCCTATGCTTGATTAACAAAACCTACTCTCATCTATAATACTAATCTGTAACACCACAGAGTGATCCAGGTAATACTAAATTTTTTCTACCTCTGAAATATAAGAAGGTACCTGGTAGGAGAGTAGGATTACAAAATAATAAATAAACTATATTGCACAGCATTTTTAATATATTCATCTCTTTGAGCATCCTAAACTTGTGATTTTCAAAGTTAGAGTCATAAAGACAACTTGACTCAATGGATACTAGGTCTGATTGTTCACTTCGTTAACTTTCTTAATGTTAGCTTCTTCAAAATATGTTTTCTAGGGGCACCTGGCTAGCTCAGTCATGATCCTGGGGTCCTGGGATTGAGCCCCACATGGGCTCCCTGCTTAGTGGGAGGCCTGCTTCTCCCTTTCCTTCTCCCACTCCTCTGCTTGTGTTTCCTCTTTCATTGTGTTTCTCTCTGTCAAATAAATAAATAAATAAATAAATAAATAAATAAAAATCTTAATATATATATATTTTTTTCTAGTTTTCTAAGCAGGGCAGTTTTGAATGGATTATTTTTGTTTTGTATCTGTTTTCCTTTTCTTCTCTCCCATGACAGCAATTTTTTTAATGTTCTGTTCTCTTAGCTTCCAGGTACTTACACAGTGGTTCCAGATTATATGAGTTTTTATTGAGCCCTTATCCCAGGTGTAGTTACTGCTGGAAGGAACACTGGCTGCATGCCTCTCCATTTCCTTCTGTCTCCTCATCCATAGCTTTCCAAGAACTGATGAGTCTGGCAGGATGTTGTCAGTGATATACTCCTCTTTCTTTCATAATTTCCAAATGCTGGCTTCAAGAAGTGAGTTTTGGAGCCCCGTATGACTTAGAGAAAATTTTGTCCCTATCAATACATTGGAAATCCTGTTCACCATTTTCTCCATGCACTAAGAGCTCAGCAGTCCCACAGTGAGCAAAACTCACTGCTTTGTGTTTCTGTGAACTTCCTAGTAGTCAGAGGAATTTACAAAGGACATTAGTGGATTTTTTTTGTTATCTCTATATGTTTTATCTATTACTGCTATTTGTTTAGAGCAGAGAATTTGTATGTATGGAGATATGAACTTGGTATACCGTTGTAGTCCAAAGAGCTAGATTTGAGATAAAGATATCTTAATGTAAGGCAAGCCATTGATATTAGCTCTTTTCTATCCCATCCAACCAACATACATGGTTTCATAGCTCCTTGACATCTTGTTTGGTGCTTTTCTGATTTTATGAAGGAAACATTTTTGGGGGTCTAGAATACTATACAGTAACTTTCCAGGCTGGTACCCAGTTCTGTGAATAATATGAACAAGAAATAAAGCTGATGTCATCTCTTCTTTTCTAAGACAGTTTGTAGATCTGATAATGTTGTTAGATATTGTTATTTAAAATAGTTATTTGCCTTTGGGTGCCTGGGTAGCTCGGTTAAGTGTCTGCCTTCAACTCAGGTCATGATATCAAGGTCCTGGGATTGAGCCCCACATCGGGGTCCAGGCACAGCAGAGAGCCTGCTTCTACCTCTCCTTCTCCCCCTCTCTCAACTAAATAAATAAAATCTTTTCAAAATAATAATAAAAAATAAAATAAAATAGTTATTTGCCTTGCTTACATAACATAGTATTACAGGCTGAGATGTTGATTTGGTAATAACAGAGAAAGACTGCAGAGATTGAAGGACATACTTGAATAAGACACTCAAAAAACTAAAGTCATAACTATATCCTTTGGGGGGAAAAAACAGGCCAGTAATTTCTGACTGATTTTAAATTTCAATGTCAGTCATGTTAAAGAAGTACCTCTTTCCTTCTCAACCAAATTGGTTTATTTATTTATTTTTTCCTTTATAGAGCAGGTCTTGAGAGTTCTATTAAACAGGGGGAAAAATCTGCTAAATAAATAGAGCAGCTTTCCCTACTCTAGGAGCAACGAGGGAATTGACTTGTTTGAGATTAAATGATAAAATAAATAGTCGCCAAATCAAACAAGAACCTTATGTTGTAATAGACTCCCCTAAAGTATTCATGCTACAAACCTAAACAGCTTTTATTTCATGGAATTTTCTTATTAACTTCCCCCCTGACAATTCTCCATATAACTACAGATACCTCAACAACACTGATGCTTACATGGATGCAGATCTTTATAGACTTATGATGGGCTTATGTACCAATAAACCCATCATAAGTTGAAAATATCATAGGTCAAAAATGTATTTAATACACCTGACTACCAGACATCATAGCTTAGCCTAGCCTACCTTAAATGTGCTCAGAACACTTACATTAGCTTGCTATTGGGCAAAATCATCTAAAAACCTTCTAAAGCCTATTTTCTAATAAAGTGTTGAATATGTCATTTAATGTGTTAAACAGCATTCTGAAAGTGAAAAACAGTGATTGTATAGGTACAGGATGGTTGTCAGTGTATGGTTGTGTGTCCTTGTAATTGCATGGCTGATTGGGAGCTGTGGTTCACTGTTGTTGCCCACTATCCAGGCACTAGCCTGGGAGAAGTTTGAAATTCAAAATTTGAAGTATGATTTCTACCTAATATGTATTACTTTTTCACCATTGCAAAAAAAAAAAATGTAAATTGAACTATTAGAAGTCAGGGACTGTCTGTACATTTATTTTAATCTACTACATTGCTTTTAAGGAAAAAAAAGTGAAGTTTTTTGTGAGATTGTTTTATGGACAGTTCTGTTTATGGCTTAGAGAGAAATTAAAAATAAATATGAAAAATTATGTCATCACTGAAATACTTAAAATATATATCTATTATTATGAATGAATTATTGATCTACATAAAACTGTTTTGAAAACTGCAGACCTTAGGATTAGAGTAAGTATTTGACTGGAATTCCTAACTTAGACTGTGTATGAATCTTTCATCTCTAGGGTTTAATATTTTCATTTATCTAATGGGGATAATAATAAGATTCATAAGGTTGTAGTGAGAATTAATGCAAACTATCTAACCTGGTTTATAGCTAGGCTAAACATATGTTCCAGTTTTCTCTGGAAAATCTGGGATAACACCTAAATATTAATTCATTCTCACAACGTCATTTGGACAATAAATTATAATACCAACATATATTAGTTTCTTAAATATTAATAATCACTTTTTAAATAACTGGTACATTTCTGTGAGCAATTATTCATTGAGCTTGCTTGTCTATAAAGTAATTCATTTTCTTCTTTAAATGTTTGTTTCTCTGGACACAGGTCATAATTGTGAAAACAGAAAAGATAATGATCTTGACACAAAGCATCATTAATTTAAATAATTCAGACCAAAGAGAAGTTTTGTTCTTATTTTTTCTTTTATATTATGTTTTTATGTTTTAAGAACAATAAATTAAATCCTTGTTAGTTTTAGTGATGTATTTGTGATCTGACTCCAAAGGCAAGTATAACAAAAGCAAAAAATAAACAAATGGGACCACATCAAACTAAAAATCTCCTGCACAGTGAAGGAAACCATCATACAAATGAAAAGACAATCCACTAATGGGAGAAGGTATTTGCAAATATACCTAATAAGGGATTAGTATTCAAAATATATAAAGAATTCATGCAATCCAACAATTAAAAATAATCTAGTCAAAAATGGGCAGAGGATCTGAACATTTTTCAAAAGAAACAACAGATGGCCATAGGCATATGAAAAGATGGTCAACATCACTATTATTAGGGAGATTCAAATCAAAACCGTAATGAGATATCACCTTATACCTTTTAGGATGGGTGTTATCAGAAAGACAAAAAATAATAAGTGTTGGAAAGGGTATGGAGAAAAAGGAACACTTGTACACTGTTCATGAGAATATAAATTGATGCACCCAACACAGATAATAACATGGAGATGTTTCAAAAAATCAAGAATAAGTCTACCATATTATCTGGCTATTCCACTTTGAATATTTATCCTAAGAATATGAAAGCAGTAATTTGAGAAGATATATGATAAAACTGCTATGTTTATTGCAGCATTATGTACAAGCCAAGATACGGAAACAACCTGTGTCCATCGATAGATGAATGGATAAGGAGGGTACAGTTTATACACACACACGTGCACACACACACATGCTGGAATACTACTCAGCCATGAAAAGAATGAGATCTTACTATTTAGGACCATTTTGGACCCTGACGAGGGTGTTATATCAAGTCAAGTAAGTCAGAGGGAAAAAGACAAATACTGTATGATTTCACTCATAAGTAGAATATAATAAACAAAGCAAAACAATACAAAAACAAATACATAGATAAGGAGAACAAATTGGTGGTTACCAGAGAAGGAGGTTGGGGGATGGGCAAAACAGGTGAACATCAATTGTATGGTGACAGATGGTAAGTAGATTTTTTGTGGTGGTCACTTTACAGTGCATACAGATGTTGAATTATAATGTTGTACACTTGAAATTTATACAGTGATTTTTACCTCAATTAAAAAAAAAATACCCCACATAGTTCACTCTAGAACAAAAGCTTCAGGATAGTTGGGATCTTAATGAAAACCAAAATTCTGGTGTTAACCTTGTTACCATGGTATCTTGGATTCAAATTTGAGTAATACATTGGAATAAAGAGTTTCAGGGCTGAGGTATCAGTAGTATCTGATTAAATTTTTGAGTTAGTCAAGATAGACTGAGTATTGTAGTATTGTTTTTATAACTCTTTAGGTAGCTTTGAAGTTGTATTCATCCAAATAAGAGTTTCACTTGCTACTTACATGCTGTATTGTTGCAAATATCAAGAAGACTTTATATTTGTGGAATTTTATCTAATTATTCCATACTCTTAAGACATCATTTACTTATAAAAATGTTATGAGTTTGGGGTCTGATGTTCTTTGAAATTATCTATTCATTGCCTTTATACTTGAATAGCAATTTAGCTAAGTTTAAAATTTTAGTCACATTTTGTTCTTTTCCCTAAAATTCCTATTGATATTTGCTCTTGTTGTCCTCTTGTGGAGAATGCTACCATGACCAGATTAGAAGAACTAAGCCCGATCTATCCTACTTGTAGTTGACTAGAAGATTCACCTGGGTGCCTTTGGGATTCTTTATCTTTCAAGTCAGCTAACTGCCCAGGCAGTATGTCAGCATTGCTTGAAATTTATCATTTTTTTTTTTCCTCTTGAACTTTTATCCAAAGATTTGTTTTCCTCCATGTTAGGTACATCATGTTGAATTGTATATTTTACTATTTTGTCTCATTTGTTTTCTTTTTCTGGGAGATGTTAAAATTAACATTTTGGGTCATCTTTGTACCCATAAATTTCTTTCTAATATTTTCAGAACTCTTCTTTTTTAAAAATTTCCTGTTTCTTCATATTTGTTCTATATGTAACAATTTTTTTTGTTAAATATGTCCCTGTTTTTCTTTCACATTCTTCTAATATGACCTTAATTTCTGTTCCTTATTTTGTCTGTGCTAACTTGGTTGTTATCTCCTTTCCTTGACTATCATTTTTAGAAAGAAAGCTTTTTATTTCTGTAGTTTTATAATATCAAAGACATCTCTGTGTTAATATATTTAATTTTCTATATAATATTTGTTTATATTTTTACTTTCTCTCTGCCATAATCTTTCTAGTGTGCATGTGTGTGCTTGCTTGACCATGTATATGCATACATGTGTTTTGTTTGTTTTGTGTTATTTCAATTTATTTAGTTTTTCCCTCTTCCTTACCCTTTCCTTAAAAATATTTATTTACTTATTTGAGAGGCAGAGAGTGCTTGCCTGAGTAGGGGGAGGGACAGAGGGAGAGAATCTTTAAGCAGACACCCCATTGAGCATGGGACCCTAACTGGGGCTCGATCTCATGATTTATAAGATCATGACCTGAACCAATCAAAGTCAGAGGCTTAACAAACTGAGCCATCCAGGAACCTCCTGCTTATCCCCCCCGCCTTTTTTTTAAGATTTTATTTATTTATTTGTTAGAGAGAGAGAGAGCACAGGAAGACAGAGTGGCAGGCAGAGGCAGAGGGAGAAGCAGGCTCCCTGCCAAGCAAGGAGCCTGATGTGGGACTCGATCCCAGGACGCTGGGATCACGACCTGAGCCGAAGGCAGCTGCTTAACCAACTGAGCCACCCAGGCGTCCCCCTCCCTTTTTTTTTTAAGATTTTATTTATTTATTTGACAGAGAGAGAGATCACAAGTAGGCAGAGAGGCAGGCAGAGAGAGGGGGGGAAGCAGGCTCCCTGCCGAGCAGAGAGCCCGATGCAGGGCTCTATCCCAGGACCCTGAGATCATGACCTGAGCTGAAGGCAGAGGCTTAACCCACTGAGCCACCCAGGCACCCCATCCCTTTTTTAATATTGTGTGTGTTTATATTACTTTTTTCCTGTTTGTTTACTTTAAATACAGGGAAATATTCTTGAATATTTTATAAATGAGCAGGGACATGGGTGAATGAGGGAAGGTAACAGAAATCTTAAATAGTTGCTAGATTGAGTTTTATGCAGAATATTTTTTATCAACAATCTATCCTAGGAGTATAACTGTGTTCTAGGTGTATATGTCCTTACTATACCACACAGAAACTGACTGCCTCAGTGTATAAATTTATAATACTTGAAAACCTGGAATTTATTATATGAATATGAAGAAAATATTTCAGTCAAAAATTTGAGTGATAGATTAATGATCCATCCTCCCTTTTTTTTTTAAGATTTTATCTATTTATTTGACAGACAGAGATCACAGGCAGGCAGAGAGGCAGGCAGAGAGAGAGGAGGAAGCAGGCTCCCCGCCGAATGGAGAGCCCGATGTGGGGCTCAATCCCAGGACCCTGAGACTGTGACCCGAGCTGAAGGCAGAGGCCTAACCCACTGAGCCACCCAGGCGCCCCGATCCATCCTCCCTTTTATCATTATTTAAATATATGACACTATGGCTCAAATTTATAAGGAAGTCCACTGAAAAGCATTTTCTATTCATGACATGGGTATTCTAACATGGTTACTAAGAGAATTGTCTCTGAAGTCAAACTGTCCCATTTAAAATCCTAGCTGGGATGTATGGTACCTCTGTAAGCATTCTCTAGAAGAACATAACCTCTCTATGCTTTTGTTTCTGTTTTTTGTTTTAAGATTTTATTTATTTATTTGACAGACAGAGATCACAAGTAGGCAGAGAGGCAGGCAGAGAGAGATGAGGAAACAGGTTCCTGGTCGAGCAGAGAGCCCGATGTAGGGCTCAATCCCAGGACCCTGAGATCATGACCTGAGCTGAAGGCAGAGGCTTTAACCCACTGAGCCACCCAGGGGCCCCTGCTTTTGTTTTTTTATTTGTGAAATTTGGATAATAATAAGAGCCAGCTCATAGGTGTTTTGATTTTGTTTTTTTGTCTAATGAGTCTAAATGAAACAATATACATAAAGGTACTTTAAAAAGATATTGGCATAAGTTCTTAGGAAACGTTAATTTTTAATAATAAAATGAATGAAGCTTTTTCGTTAATGAGAGTCTTAAATCAACAGTAAGCATTTATGAAACTATCTAATCCAAATATTATTTTCTCCTAAAGATGATATATTTCTATAATTATAGAACATAAATACTTGGTGGAAATTGTTTTATAGTAGTAATTTAAAATTTATCAGAATAATTCATTAATACATTATTGTGATACAGCTTATAAAGTTAATTTTTGAAGCACATAGTTCAATTAGTCATAATGCCAAAACATTCTGTTATTAAGGAGATAAAGGGGGGGACGCCTGGATGGCTCAGTTGGTTAAGCGGCTGCCTTCGGCTTAGGTCATGATCCCGGTGTCCTGGGATCGAGTCCCACATCCGGCTCCTTGCTCAGCAGGGAGCCTGCTTCTCCCTCTGCCTCTGCCTGCCACTCTGTCTGCCTGTGCTTGCTTGCTCTCTCTCCCTCTCTCTCTGTCAAATAAATAAATAAAAAATCTTAAGAAAAAATTAAAAAAAGAAGATAAAAGGGAAAGAAAATTTTAAAAGCTTAGAACAAAGTAAAAGAGGCAGTTTGTATACTATACACAGCCACCTTCTCTGAAAGTCCCAGTGTTTCCTACAGTTGTTATTTCTTAAGTATTTTTTTTTTATTTATTTGACAGACGGAGATCACAAATAGGCAGAGAGGCAGGCAGAGAGAGAGGGAGGAAGCAGGCTCCCCGCCGAGCAGAGAGCCCGATGCGGGGCTCGATCCCAGGACCCTGGGACCATGACCTGAGCCGAAGGCAGAGGCTTTAACCCACTGAGCCACCCAGGCACCCCTACAGTTGTTATTTCATTATGATCATAAGAACTATAATTCTGTTGAGTCTTTCTGATACTTAAGGGATTTAATTTAGTAAATAAGATGCCCTTAGCTACAGTTGCCTGTGAGTCCTAAGGAAATGACAATGATTTCTAGTCAAATTTAAACAATAGCATTGAAATAAGTTGCATTTTCAGAATAAAGGCCAACATTAAAGTAAATACTTTAAAGACCTAGTTATTTTAATAGTTTGGTTTTGTGCCCAATACACACTATACCTATATATCCACTGTATATTGAGCTTAGTCTATTTATTTTAACTGACTGATAGTATGATGATCACAGTTCCCAAAGCAAGCAAAAAAATAAGCAAAACCCAGTTAAATCAGCAAAAATGCACATAAATTCCAAGAGAACACTTTAA
This sequence comes from Taxidea taxus jeffersonii, assembly GCA_003697995.1. Lineage (NCBI taxonomy): Eukaryota > Metazoa > Chordata > Mammalia > Carnivora > Mustelidae > Taxidea > Taxidea taxus. Next base: position 91,388 of record RCUC01139160.1, on the reverse strand, counting down.
TATGCAAAGGTTTATTAAATGCAGTAGTATTAGATGTTATTGATAATGGTCACAATTCTCTTAAGGAATCACAGTCAGTGGGAATGCATGATTACAATGGACAAGCAAAAATTTTTTTTTTTCTTTTTCCTGAATTCCAAAAAAACAAAAGCTTCTGTCTTTATGGCATAGTTGTAGTTTTGGATATGAAAAATAAAGAAGATAAAATAACACACAAAAAATTGTTTCAAGGTTTTTTGTCTATCATTTACTGACACTTATCAAATTGAAAAAAGCTCCACCATTCTAATTTTAGTATATGTGCTGCCAAAGTGAGCACTCCACCATTCTAATATATATTCTATGTATAGTCACAATAACTAAGGTGTAAGATTTTTGTTCACTTGATGGTCGTCTACCAGAAATTGTGTTTATTTTTAGAGTTAGAAAGACACACAAGTTATATGATTCACTCTCAAGGAGTTTATAGTCTAGGTGGAAAGAAAACCACATAATTGCTTAAATGTAGCTCAATATTATAGGTTTAAAAATAGACATTGTAAAAAAAATAGACATTGTATATGCTACTATAGAAGCACAAGGGAGAAAGTAGACAAATTTACTTTAAGGACTAAAGAAAGACTTCATAAGGAAATTTACGGTTGAAGTTAATTCCTAAAGAGTAAAACATAATCATGAATGATAAGGAAAATAAATATTACTAAAGATTGGAGTCACAAGAAACAAATAATTTGGTAAAAATTTACACCTGAAGATGCACATTTCAGAGTGAAAAATAACTACCATTTTTGAAAAATTCTAATCAGTTTGAAAGGTTATTTATCTTACATTGCTTGCTTAAAATTCTTCCATATGCGAACAGCAGATTATAGCAGAATTAATCATACTGGTATCAGTAAGACTTTCTCAACTGGTCATAATAGGAGAAAAAAATTGGGCAGGGTGTTAGCTCTTGCGTGGTTCAATCAGCCAGCCGTAAGACTCTTGGTTTCCACTCAGGTCATGATCAGTGTTGTGAGATTGAGCCCCACCAGACTCCATGCTACCCCCAGGGTCTTCTCTCCCTCTAACCCTCTTCCTGCTTGTGCTCTTTATCTTTCTCTCTAAAAAAATTAATAAATAAAATCTTTTAAAAAAAGGAAAAGAAAAAATTGGGGATCTTAAGTGTTGTTTTTTTTGATAATTCAAGTGTGAAGCCAAATGAGGTTTTATTTTTTTTCTAAAAAGTAAAAACAGGAATATTTAACAAGTATGGAAATTAAGAAACAGAACAGAATATAGGTTTACTTAAATATTGTGATTTAAAACATCTGTGAAATATTAGAAAGGTTGAAAGGTATTCCTGGGACGCCTGGGTGGCTCAGTTGGTTAAGCAGCTGCCTTCAGCTCAGGTCATGATTCCAGCGTCCTGGGATCGAGTCCCACATTGGGCTCCTTGGTTGGCAGGGAGCCTGCTTCTCCCTCTGCCTCTGCCTGCCTCTCTGTCTGCCTGTGCTCGCTCTCTCTCTCTCTAACAAATAAATAAATAAAATATTTAAAAAAAAAAGAAAGGTATTCCTGACAGATTTAGACTTGCTTTTTTTGCATTTGTATACCATAATAATTTTTCATATTTTAAAAAATAAAATATTCTTAATGTTTTATTTGCCATTCTATTTCACAGTAGTCTCAGAGAGTAAACATGATTTGTGTAGCCTAAAGACTTTAAAATCAATATAGTCTAGTAAATTCTCTTTGTATACCACATTAAATATGTAATTTTCAGCAAAGGACAAGTCCTTCTAGGTTTAATTTCAACTCTGAATTTAGAAGCTCGGAATAAAATCATTTGAACTGAACATTGTGAATCAAAATATATTTTACATTAACATGGAGAATATAAATACAAATGCAAGGGGATTTGTATTATATTTAAAAAATTAAAAACGAGAAAACAAAAAACCAAAAACCTCTAACCTCTATTTAGTTGCTCAGAATTGATATGTTGAATATACCTGCCAGCCTTTTGGCACTGATGAGAATTCTGTCTCAAGGATATAATAGGCTAATATCTCACGTGACAGTAGGGCAAAAGATTAGAGTCTTTTGGAGATATATATTTATCATTTTTGTACATTTAGTTCAAGTAATGTGTGCAAGGAGTAAAATGTGAATGCTTATTTATTGTGAATAGTTTGTGCTGAAACAAACTGGTTTAATTTATTCCATGCATATGTACCTAAATTGTGTTTAAAATGGCATAAACAAGTTACTTCATTTTAGTTACGTATACTAAATACTTATAGTTATTTTAGTTAATTAAGATTTTCAGTCTAAATAGCTTCCATGTAGATCATTTGAACTGCACCTTTACTTTCCTCTTACCTATGACCTCTACCAGGGCCAAACTTGTTTCTGTCCAGTCTTTCCTAAATCATCGTTGTCCCAGCCTCTAGCTGTTATCTTTAATCTAGGACAATTCCAGAGAGCCTCCTAAATTGTTGTTCTGCTCCCACACTCCATATAGCAGCCAAAGTGTGCATATAAAAACAGAAATCACATCAGTCACTCTTCTTCTTAAAGTTTGCCAAATGAGGGCACCTGGGTGGCTCAGTTGGTTAAGCGACTGCCTTCGGCTCAGGTCATGATCCTGGAGTCCCAGGATCGAGTCCCACATTGGGCTCCCAGCTCCATGGGGAGTCTGCTTCTCCCTCTGACCTTCTCCCCTCTCATGCTCTCTCTCTCTCTCTCAAATAAATAAATAAAAAATCTTAAAAAAAAAAAAAAGCTTGCCAAATGATTTCTGATAGAACAGAAATACAGTTCAAATGTTTTCTTCAGTATGGTCTCAACACTTTTAATTCTTCAAGCATTTCTCTTTCTCTGACACACTGTGATCTAGCCCCCTGCACTCCCTTGCTATTTCTCAGTCTTGATCCACGTGGTCCCTCTTTTATGGCTCTTGTAAGTACTTTCCCAGATCATGAAACTCTCCCCCCTAGATCTTCATGAAGCATCTCTATGTTTTAGGACTTTCATCAGTTGTCACCTAAAGGAGTGGACTTTAAGACAACAGTATCTAAATATCCAGTGAAACATATCTTATTCCAGTCTCTAATAAGTTATTCAGCTTTATTTTTTTTCCTTAGAACTTCTCACTTTTCAGAATCCTTAATTTGAATTAATTGTTAATTTATCAATTTATTATTTATTTACTTGAATTTGACTGACTTGCTTTCCCACTTTTCTTAGTGGATAGGACAACCAACAAAGATTTATTGAATTAATGTACAAATGAATGATGGTATATTATGTGGCATTACATGAAAACTAGTAAATATTTGCCTTTTTCCCCCAATTACACTGCCCTAGTATGATAAAAGAATTCTAATAAACAAATACTATGAATGAACCCATATATTTTGCATCTTTTATCATTTTGTATTGGGAAAAAGAGACAGATTTTGAACTCTCTCTTTTAGACTTTTATATACATACACAGTCACACAACACTTTGGTCTAAATACAGTTTCAAAAAACAGTTCCTATACTGTATATTGTATGCTGATCTAACATTAAACTTTTAAATGTATTAATAGTGAAAAGTTAAAATGCATCCATTATTTTTATATTATAATAATATATTTTGTATATATCTATCATCAAAAAATTATTGCTAATACAGGCAGGGAGGAGATTGAGATACTAACTTCTAAAAATACTTTCAATAAAAGTAAATAATAACGTACTTTATTGAGATATGTTTGTTTCCCTGAAAAAAATGTTGAACTTGAAGACAGTTGGTTTGATATTGAACTCTCTTTTGCATACCAGTCCAAATAAATGCTGGCTAACCATAGGCTAGCTAAATTACCTTGAATAAGTAGCTTTATTTCCCCCTTCCTTCTCTGTAAAAAGCTGACTCAGTAGAAACACAAAGTATGTAGTTTTATTTGTTTTTGTGATGAGCTTAGAATAAAATCATTTAAACTGAACACTGTGAATAAAAGTAAATTTTATATTAACATGAATATATAAATACAAATTACAAGGGAGTTTGTATTGTATTTTAAGAATACTTTATCTGACCTCTCTGTGCAGATTGATACACTGAATATATCTGCCAAACCACCATCACATCTCACCAAGATTACAGCAACATTTTCCCACCTGATTTGTCCACTGTTATCTTTATCTATCATATATTTATTTATTATTTATTTGAGAGAGAATGAGAGAAAGAGCACGGGAGGGAGGGGCAAGGAAAGGGAGAGAAAATCTGACCCAGACTCCCTGCTGAGTGGGGAGCCAGATGTGGGGCTTGATCCAACCACCCTGAAATCATGACCTGAGCCAAAATCAAGAGTCCAACACTTAACGGACTGACCCACCCAGGTGCCCTGTCTACTTCTCCTCTTGCTTATCAATAATCCATTTCCACCCCCAAATCAGGGGGACTATTTAATTTTATTTTTAGGGGGATTATTTTGAAGAAAAAATTACACTTATATTACTCTCTATAAAAACCTTTAGTAGTTTCCAATTCATCTTAAAATAAACTTACATTTTTTGACCTAGCCTAAAGGCTCCTGCCTAATTCTCCAACTTAATTTTCTACTACTTTAGAAATTTTGCTCTATCAACCATGATTTACATGACATTCCTTAAACAATCAAGCCTTATTCAAGCCTTACATCTTTTGCTTTTGATATTTTTACTCTTAATTTATGCACTAAGTTTTATAAGTTGTTCTACTTTTGCCAAAATCAGTATTCTTTTTTTTTCTGAATTCTTGAGATGGGATAGATATTTAATTAATTTATATGGCATCCAACCTTCTTTTATGCATGCATTTAAATAGTTAAATTTTATTTGAGTGTAGCTTTCTTTGTCTGATAATTCCATTGGCTCTCCCGTGTATTTGTGTCAAGTGATATTCATTTTTCTTGTTTCTTTACTCACACCTTTTGCCATTACATGTATGATTATTTTTGAGTTTTGTGCATAGTATTTGACAGTGATACCTATTATGTTAATGATTGTATAAGTATTTTGTAACTGGAATATTTTGCTGTATTCCTCTACAGAAAATTTACTTTTGCTTTCAGTTAACAGTGGGCCACTGTTTGTTAAGATTATTTTAATTCAATAGGAAATTTAGTAAGATAATGAAACAAACCTGAACTTTAATCCAAATGAATAATTTTTAAAGTTTCTCCTTTCTAGTTCAGCCTTTACTCTCACAGTGTGGCTATTAGAGCTTAATTGTGAGGTGTGAAACAAGATTTTTACCCTAGACTTATGATTTTTTAATATACTCTAAATAGGAATTGCTAGAGTCCACTAATGCAAAAGCATTGGGGAATACTTTTGGAGTCAAGATAGCGGAGAAGTAGCAGGCTGAGACGACATCAGGCAGCAGGAGATCAGCTAGATAGCCTATCAAACCATTCTGAACACCTACGAATCCAACAGGAGATCAAAGAGAAGAAGAACGATTCTAGAAACAGAAAATTGACCACTTTCTAAAAGGTAGGGCCAGTGGAGAAGTGAATCCAATGCGATGGGAGGATAGACCCTGGGGGGAGGGGCCGGCTCCTGGCAAGTGGTGGAACAACGGAGCACAAAATCAGGACTTTTAAAAGTCTGCTCCACAGAGGGACATTGCTCCAGAGGCTAAACTGGGGTGAAGACCTCATGGGGACAGCGTGGACTCAGGTTCCCCGGGGTCACAGAAGGATCGGGGGTGTCTGAGTGTCGTAGAGCTCACAGGTATTAGAGCGGGGAAGCTGGCTGCGGAGACAGAGCTGAGGAGTGAGCTCTCAACTCGGGGTTTCCTAGCGCCGTGGTCTGTGACACAGGCCAGTGCTCTGTGCGAGGGGTCCCCACAAGATCTGGGGAGACTCCAAACTGGGAGAGCTCAGGGATCTACAGGGTTCGGAGACTCCAGGTGGGACTCTGACAGAGACAGAGACTCTTGGTCACAGGCTGGGTGACCTCGGAGCACAGCCAGAAGCCAGTGAGACGGGACTGATTGCGCACGATTTTCTCCAAGTGCGGCTGGAGGCTGGGGAGATGGGAGTGATTAAGCGCTTTTCGCTGAAGGCACACTGAAGACTGGGGCCCCTAGCTCTCGGCTCCTCCAAACCAGAGATTGGGAGGCCACCATTTTCATTCCCGTCCTCCAGAACTCTACGGAAAGTGTTCAGGGAACAAAAGCTCCCCAAAGCGAACCTGAGAGGATTACTTAGCCCAGCCCCTGGTAAGGGTGGTGCAATTCTGCCTGGGGCAGAGACACTTGAAAATCACTACAACAGGCCCCTCCCCCAAAAGATCAACAAAAATTCCAGCCAAGACCAAGTTCACTTAACAAAGAGAACAGCAGATTCTTATCTGGACAAAATGACAAGGCAGAAAAACTCACCACAAACAAAAGAACAGGAGGCAGTACCGAAGGCTAAGGACCTAATCAAGATTAAGAGACATTGGTAATATGTCAGATCTGGAATTCAGGATGACAATTCTCAAGGTTCTAGTTGGGCTCGAAAAAGGCATGGAAGATATTAGAGAAACCCTGTAGGGAGAAATAAAAGCCCTTTCTGGAGAAATAAAAGAACTAAAATCTAATCAGGTTGAAATAAAAAAAGCTATTAATGAGGTGCAATAAAAAATGGAGGCTCAAATGAAAGAAGATGGGATCGGGAGGGAGAAAAACCAAAAGAGACTCTTAATGTCATAAAACAAACTGAGGGGGGTGGGGGGAAGAGGGGTTGGGTGAGGGTGGTGGGGTTACATCATATGTTTAAATAAAGCTTAAATAAAGTAAAAAAAAAAAGGAGGCTCTTACTGCTAGGATAAATGAGGCAGAAGAAAGAATTAGTGATATAGAAGACCAAATGACAGAGAATAAGGAAGCTGAGCAAAAGAAAGACAAACAACTACTGGATCACGATGGGGGAATTCGAGAGATAAGTGATACCATAAGACGAAACATTAGAATAATTGGGATTCCAGAAGAAGAAGAAAGAGAAAGAGGAGCAGAAGGTATATTGGAGAGAATTATTGTAGAGAATTTCCCTAATATAGCAAAGGGAACAAGCATCAAAATCCAGAAGTTGCAGAGAATCCCTCTCAAAATCAATAGGAATAGGTCCACACCCCATCATCTAATAGTAAAATTTACAAGTTTTAGTGACAGAAAATCCTGAAAGCAGCACAGGACAAGAAGTCTGTAACATAAAATGATAAAAATATTAGATTGGCAGCAGACTTATCCACAGAGACCTGGCAGGCCAGAAAGAACTGGCATGATATATTCAGAGCACTGAACGAGAAAAACGTGCAGCCAAGAATACTTTACCCAGCTAGGTTATCATTGAAAATAGAAGGAGAGATAAAAAGCTTCCAGGACAAACAAAAATTGAAAGAATTTGTAAACACCAAGCCAGCTCTACAGGAAATATTGAAAGGGGTCCTCTAAGCAAAGAGAGACCCTAAAAGTATTATCAGAACAGAACAGTCACCTTACAGGCAATACAATGGCACTAAATTCATATCTCTCAATAGTTACCCTGAACGTCAATGGGCTAAATGCCCCAATCAAAAGACACAGGGTTTCAGAGTGGATAAAAAAACAAAACCCATCCATATGCTGCCACAAGAAACTCATTTTAGACCTGAAGTATACCTCCAGATTGAAAGTGAGTGGGTGGAAAACAATTTACCATGCGAATGGACATCAGAAGAAAGCTGGGGTGGCAATCCTTATATCAGATCAATTAGATTTTAAGCCAAAGACTATAATAAGAGATGAGGAAGGACACTACGTCATACTCAAAGGGTCTGTCCAACAAGAAGATCTAACAATTTTAAATATCTATGCCCCTAACATGGGAGCAGCCAACTGTATAAACCAATTAATAACAAAATCAAAGAATCACATTGACAAGAATACAATAATAGTAGGGGACTTTAACACACCCCTCACTGAAATGGACAGATCATCCAAGCAAAAGATCAACAAGGAAATAAAGGTCTTAAATGACACACTGGACGAGATGGACATCACAGATATATTCAGAACATTCTACCCCAAAGCAACAGAATACATGTTCTTCTCTAGTGCCCATGGAACATTCTCCAGAATAGATCACATCCTGGGTCATAAATCAGGTCTCAACCGGTATCAAAAGATTGGGATCATTCCCTGCATATTTTCAGACCACAATGCTCTGAAGCTACAACTCAATCACAAGAGGAAATGTGGAAAGAGCACAAATACATGGAGGCTCAACAGCATCCTTCTAAAAAATGAATGTGTCAACCAGGAAATTAAAGGAGAATTGAAAAAAAACCATGGAAACAAATGATAATGAAAACACAATGGTCCAAAATCTGTGGGACACAGCAAAGGCTGTCCTGAGAGGAAAATATATAGCGATACAAGCCTATCTCAAGAAACAGGAAAGGTCTCAAATACACAACCTAACCCTACACCAAAAGGAGCTCGAGAAAGAACAACAAAGAAAGCCTAAACCCTGCAGGAGCAGAGAAATAATAAAGATCAAAGCAGAAATCAATTAAATAGAAACAAAAAAAAACCAAGAGAACAAATCAATGAAACTAGGAGCTGGTTCTTTGAAAGAATTAATAAGATTGATAAACCCCTGGTCAGACTTATGAAAAAGAAAAGAGAAAGGACCCAAATAAATAAAATCATGAATGAAAGAGGAGAGATCACAACCAACACCAAAGAAATACAAGCAATCATAAGAACATATTATGAGCAACTCTATGCCAACAAATTTGACAATCTGGAAGAAATGGATGCTTTCCTAGAGACACGTAAACTGCCAAAACTGAACCAGGAAGAAATAGAAAACCTGAGTAGGCCCATAACCAGTAAGGAGATTGAAACAGTCATCAAAAATCTCCAAACAAACAAAAGCCCAGGGCCAGATGGCTTCCCAGGGGAATTCTACCAAACATTTTAAGAAGACTTAATTCCTATTCTCCTGAAAATGTTCCAAAAAATAGAAATGGAAGGAAAACTTCCAAACTCATTTTATGAGGCCAGCATCACCTTGATCCCCAAACCAGACAAGGATCCCATCAAAAAAGCGAATTATAGACCAATATCCTTGATGAACACAGATGCGAAAATTCTCACCAAAATACTAGCCAATAGGATCCAACAGTACATTAAAAGGATTATTTACCACGACCAAGTGGGATTTATTCCAGGGCAGCAAGTTTGGTTCAACATCTTCAAATCAATCAATGTGATACAATACATTAACAAAAGAAAGAACAAGAGCCATATGATACTTTCAATAGATGCTGAAAAACCATTTGACAAAGTACAACATCCCTTCCTAATCAAAACTCCTCAAAGTGTAGGGATAGAAGGCATATACCTCAATATTATCAAAGCCATCTATGAAAAACCCACAGCAAGTATCATTCTCAATGGAGAAAAACTGAGAGCTTTTCCATTAAGGTCAGTAACACGGCAGGGATGTCTGTTATCACCACTACTATTCAACATAGTACTAGAAGTCATAGCCTCAGAAATCAGACAACAGAAAGAAATTAATGGTATCCAAATCAGCAAAGAAGAAGTCAAACTATTGCTCTTTGCAGATGATATGATACTATATGTGGACAACCCAAAAGGCTCCACTCCAAAACTGCTAGAGCTTGTACAGGAATTCAGTAAAGTGTCAGGATATAAAATCAATGCACAGAAATCAGTTGCATTTCTTTACACCAACATCAAGACAGAAGAAAGAGAAATTAAGGAGTCAATTCCATTTACAATTACACCCAAAACCATAAGATACCTAGGAATAAACCTAACGAAAGAGGCAAAGAATCTATACTCAGAGAACTATAAAGTACTCATGAAAGAAATTGAGGAAGACACAAAGAAATGGAAAAATGTTCCATGCTCATGGATTGGAAGAATAAATATTGTGAAAATGTCTATGCTACCTAAAGCTATCTACACATTTAATGCAATGCCTATCAAAATCCCATCCAATTTTTTCAAAGAAATGGAACAAATCATCCTAAAATTTATATGGAACCAGAAAAGATTTCAAATAGCCAAAGGAATATTGAAAAAGAAAGCCAAAGTTGGTGGCATCACAATTCTAGACTTCAAGCTCTATTACAAAGCTGTCATCATCAAGACAGTATGGTACTGGCACAAAAACAGACACATAGATCAATGGAACAGAATAGAGAGCCCAGAAATAGACCCTCAACTCTATGGTCAACTAATCTTCGACAAAGCAGGAAAGAATATCCAATGGAAAAATGACCGCCTCTTCAACAAATGGTGTTGGGAAAATTGGACAGCCACATGCAGAAAAATGAAATTGGACCATTTCCTTACACCACACACAAAAATAGACTCAACATGGATGAAGGACCTCAATGTGAGAAAGGCGTCCATCAAAATCCTTGAGGAGAACACAGCCAGCAACCTCTTCCACCTGAGCTGCAGCAACTTCTTCCTAGGAACAACACCAAAGGCAAGGGAAGCAAGGGAAAAAATGAACTATTGGGACTTCATCAAGATCAAAAGCTTATGAACAGCAAAGGAAACAGTCAACAAAACCAAAAGACAACTGACAGAGTGGGAGAAGATATTTGCAAACGACATATCAGATAAAGGGCTAGTATCCAAAATCTATAAAGAGCTTGGCAAACTCAATATCCAAAGAACAGATAATCCAATCAGGAAATGGGCAGAGGACATGAACAGACATTTCTGTAAAGAAGACATCCAGATGGCCAACAGACACATGAAAAAGTGCTCCACATCACTGGGCATCAGGGAAATACAAATCAAAACCACAATGAGATACCACCTCACACCAGTCAGAATGGCTAAAATGAACAAGTCAGGAAATGACAGATGCTGGCGAGGATATGGAGAAAGGGGAACCCTCCCACACTGTTGGTGGGAATGCAAGCTGGTGCAACCACTCTGGAAAACAGCATGGAGGTTCCTCAAAGAGGTGAAAATAGAGCTACCTTATGACCCAGCAATTGCACTACTGGTTATTTACCCTAAAGATACAAACGTAGTGATCCAAAGGGGTACTTGTACCCGCATGTTTATAGCAGCAATGCCCACAATAGCCAAGTTACGGAACGAACGTAGATGTCCTTCAACAGATGAATGGATAAAGAAGAAGTGGTGTATATATACAATGGAATACTATGCAGCCATCAAAAGAAATGAAATCTTACCATTTGCAATGACATGGATGGAAGTAGAGGGTATTATGCTTAGCGAAATAAGTCAATTGGAGAAAGACAACTATGAAATGATCTCCCTGATATGAGGAAGTGGAGATGCAATGGGGGTCGGGGTTAAGGTGGTAGGAAAAGAAAAAATGAAACAAGATGAGAACAGAGGGAGACAAACCAAAAGAGACTCTTAACGTCATAAAACAAACTGAGGGGGTGGGGGAGGGAGAGGTCCTGGGAGATGGTGGTGGGGCTACATTATATGTTTAAATAAAAAAGCTTAAAGAAAAAAAATAAATAGATGAAACCTGAAAAAAAAAATAAAAAGCATTGTGGAATGCGAGGCTGACTTTTTCAAGGTTTGTTCTTTTTACACATCTTAACCCCACCAACCATCACTCTTTGGTTGCCTTACTGAAGCTTTCAAGATCTTTACATTTTTATAAAGATTTTCTTTTCTTTTTTTAATGACTTATTTATTTATTTGAGAAGGAGAGAATGAACAGGAGGGGCAGAAGAGAAGGGAGAGAGAACCTCAGATTCTGTGCTGAGTGTGGAGCCTGATGCAGGGCTGCATCTCATGACTTTGAGGTCACAACCCGAGCAGAAACCAAGAGTCAGACACAAGTGGCCCCCTTTATAAAGGTTTTCTAGTTGTTTTCAGTGGAAGAGTTAGTCTGAACAATTGAGTTCATCATTATCAAATATATTTTTCAACTTTTTTTCATTTTCCCTTTATTCCTCTACTTCTGTATGCTTTTATTCCTATTACTTGAAGAACAAGCACTCCTTTAACAATTTTTTAAAATTTGTATATTTGACACAGAGAGAGGGACAGAGACAGGGAATATGCAGGGAGAGTGGCAGGCAGAGGGAGAGGGAGAAGCAGGCTCCATGGAAGCATGAAGTCTGATGTGGGGCTTGATCCCAGTAACCTGGAATCATGACCTGGGCCAAAGGCAGATGCTTAGCCAACTGAGCTTCCCAGATACCCCTACTTTTATAGTTTTGTTGTTGTTTTTCATGACTACTTTGGACAAATTATCTCAGTTATTGTTTCTTAGAAAATATTTTTATGTTATTTTTGAGCTTGAAGAATATTTTGTTTTGTGTTAAATTCTGAGTTTGCAATTATTTTCTTTAAATATTGTTTTCTAGCTTCTGTTGTTACTTTTGAAAAGATGACTATCAATCTACTTGTTGTTTCCTTGAAATTCTCTCTTCACATTTGGAATAGTCTCAGATACTATGTCTTCAGCAATTACTTTTGCTACTTTTTCTCCCCTCCTCTTGGAGCTTGAGTAGCATGTATTTTGGACCTTATTTTTGTCTTCTTAAATCTTGTATACTTGTATGTGTTTACCTTCATGTTGTTTTTCTGTGACTGATTTTGATATTTTTATTATAACATATCTTCCACTCTACTAATTCTCCTTTCGATTCTGTCTAATAGATAATTATAAATATTTATTGATTTCTCCTTTTTGGTTTATATTATCATCTCATTCAGATTTCCTGTTTGATTTTTATAGATTACAATTCTATTATAAATTTAATCTTAATTAATTAGTCTTTAATATTTTAAACATTTTTCTAAAATTGTGGGGTTTTTTTGTTTGTTTTTGTTACCTTTAAAATCTAGAGACATCCCATGACTCTGTTTGTATTTTATATAATTTCTGCTGCTTCTGTTTCATATATGTCTTTTTCCTTCTTTTTTAAATTATTTTGTTATGATAGCTTTTGTACTATAAGATTTCCATGGAAGTAACTTGAGATTTATGTTGACATTTTCTTCCACATAAGAGCTACATTTATATTTGCCAGACATAAATTAACCTATTACAGGTGGGTCTGTACATTTATATCTGTTAGATATAAATGTTGGGATTAATTTTATTGTTGCATTATTTTTTATTTGTTAAGATCTAATTTTAGAGATTGGTATGATTAAAGATGAAAAGCAATCCCCTATGAATATATGAAATATATCTGTTTTTTCATTACTTCAAGGGTATATTGCTTCAGAGTCTTTTGTCTGGTATGACTTCCAGTTCTGTCACCCTAGCCTCTGAAGACTGTCAAAAGTTGCTTTTAGCCTTCATGCATCAAGGTTGACCAACTTGAATTGGCAAATCCTCAGATGATAACAGTAGTTATAAATGTCAGGTTTCACAGTATCAGCCCTTGTCTTTCTATTTTCTTGGTTTAGTAAGTCTTCAACAAAGGCATGGTCAAATTAATGTAGCTTATTATTGTCCTAAGTAGAATTCCTCCTTAATCTGTTTTTAATGCACAATTCTATTTGTTCAATTCTTTATTTATTTGAGGATTTCTTCATTAATTCAAAAACACCTTTCCATGTACTGGTGTTTATGTAGCATGGAGACAGATATTACGGAATCAGAAATAAAATGCAGGATCATTTTCAAGAATTTTAAGAGTTTATTGTCATAGACAGTAATTATACAGAAAGTTACCGTATATTTTTTAAAGATTTTATTTATTTATTGACAGGGAGAGAGAGATCACAAGTAGGCAGAGAGGCAGGCAGAGAGAGAGAGAAGGAAGCAGGCTACCTGCTGAGCAGAGAGCCCCATGCAGGACTCGATCCCAGAACCCTGAGATCATGACCTGAGCCAAAGGGAGAGGCTGAACCCACTGAGCCACCCAGGCACCCTTACCATATATTTTGATAAGTGTTATGCAAATGAAGTCACTGAGAACTGAAGAAGAATTATGAAAGTATTCAAAATCAGCTGGGGCTGCTAGAGAATGCTTCCCTAAGGAGTTAATTAGAATTGATAGTTGAATGAGTAGGAGCTAGTCAGGTAAAGAAAAGTGAGGGAGAATTCACGTGTGGGAGCTGATCTAAGAGGAAATTATAAGAAATACCAAATTAGGTCAAAGGTAACTTTTGTTTATAAGATGGACTAAAGAAGCAGAAGATGTAATTCAAGGAAACTTTGTATCCTACAAAATAATTTAGATTTTTGTCATGGATGCAATGTAGAGGCATCAAGCATTTTTGAAAGAGAAATGCCAAGGACTGCTTTTCAGTTTAGAGGTAAATTTCAGAAGATTTTGTATATGTGAAATTATTAGATTAGTGATAGTGGCTCAGATTATAAGTATTAATGTTGAATATTTTTTAGGAGATGAAATACAGAGTAATTTGTTATAAATTGGATAAGGAAAAAGTTGAAAAGATGTCAAGAATGATTATAGGCTTTCTTCTGGGGTGAATGCCATGTTGTATGCCACTAAATAGATGGACAATTCAGTGAGAAAAATAGTTTTTGGAAGGTGCTGGAAAGAAGTTAATTTTGCATTTCATTTCAAATGAGCTGTTGAGCATGTATTAATCTAAAGCTTAAAAAATCCTTGTTTTGAATCATCTGGCTTAGTAATTTGAAAAGGAAGTATAACTGGCTTCAAATGAAAATTAATATAACAAGAAATACTCATAATTTAGCAGAAGAAATAATTAACCCAATTGTAGACTAGTTTAGTTTATAATTTGTTATTTAGACATGTTATTTACATATGTAGAAATTGTAATAAATGTTTGTAGACCAACATTAGGCTTTCCTTTCTTTTTCTTTTTCTTTTTTTTTTTTTTTTTGGCCTTTTTCCTCTATTCCTTCCCTCCTTTTTTCTTTTTTTCACTTTTTTTTCTTTTCTCTATGTCATCAGAATTAAGAAAGCTAAAAATAATTATGGAAACTTTATTATGCTATGTGATTCTGGAAAACTGTGCACCCTAATGCTTTGAGTGAGCTTCCTGGAAAGGTGATATTACCAAAACAAGTGATTTATTCAGGTTGTTCTTTGTTTTAGAAGCCTTTCATGGCTTAAATTGTTGTATTTACTTAGGCATAACGTACATATTAAATTGTGATAGTTGAGGTCTTTCAATTTTGTTATATTATATTATGTATTTCCTTCATTTTTTAGATTTTTAAAAATTTCTATATGCAACATTCAGTTAACATGCTTTCAAATGTATCTTGAGGTAATTATGGCTATCTCATTCTTAGTTAAGAATTTAATTTGTATTCTCAAACTTTCTAAATATTTCACTCCTATTACTCCTCTTATTAATCTTTTAAGTGATGCATTTGGAGGTTACTGGTAGATACTGACCTAAAGACACTGAAATGAAAAATGCCTCTCGAGACAAAAAGAAAATGGATATTTACAGATATAAAAGTAATTATTCAAAACTTCTACTATGAACCCAATGATGCTAGATTTATATCAGATGTGGAGAAAAATATTTACCAGTAAACTGTCATTTACCATGAAATTTCATAGAAATGTCAATAAGCAATATCTAAATCTAATAAATGTGTTTTAATTCCTGGAAGCATTTTTCTTCAGTGTTTTTAATACGAGGCTTCACAGATTTCACAGTTATCCGAAAGTCTTTTTGAAGATAATGCCCATAAATCCCCTTAAGGAACTGGGAGAAACCTGAATTATGTTGCTAATGATGTTTTTACTATTCCAGTTTCCCAGTGTACATATGTTTCATGTTTTTTCAATCACATTTCTAAAAAATAAAACATAAAATGTTTCACAGCCTGTGGTTTTTGCTTATGGTTATTATTTCATTTGTCTAATATTGACCTACTGGTCAGAATTTGTCTGTATGCATTAAGGCATAATTTTGATCATTATAACTTGTAGGTGAATATCCAAAACTACACTAACAATTTTTTGTCACAAGGGAATTTTAAGATGGTGTTGAATGTTAGAGATAAAATATGGTCAATACTCTACTCCTTTGTTGAATCAATTCATAACAATATGTTAAACTCAATAGCAGAGGTATGTACAGAGCCCAGAGCATAGGCATGTAACATGTCTTGGAATGTCAGCAAATGTGTACATGAATAAAATTATTCCAGGGACACCTGGGTGGCTCAGTGGGCTAAGCCTCTGCCTTCTGCTCAGATCATGATCTCAGGGTCCTGGAATTGAGTCCCACATTGGGCTCTCTGCTCAGCAGGGAGTCTGCTTCCCTCTCTCTCTCTCTCTACCTGCCTCTCTGCCTACTTGTGATCTCTCTCTCTGTCAAATAAATAAAATCTTTAAAAATAATTATTCCAGAACTGCTGTGTAGGAGTCACTTATTTCAGGAATGAGATTAAAATTATCAGAGAGAGCAATTAATATTAATGTTGGTAAACAAAGACCCTCAGGTTTTTGTCTTTTTTTTTAATATTTACTATGGATATCATGAGTTTGCCAAAACTGAAACAAATCTTAGTTTGTACCAATATAATGATTTTGTTGCACATAATTAAGATAATAATCCTTTGGTTCTCCACAATGGTTCTTTCTTTTAGAATTGTATGTTCAGCCTTTAGATAGTAAGAAATATTTATTGACAAATGACAACTTAAGTAGAGGAAAATATACAGGTATATTGTATATGTGTTATATGAGAAATAGTTAAATAAGTTATGCTAAATTGATAAAGTGGAAAGTCTTGAGGCTATACATAGCTACCTTAAATATTACAATAGCTGTTTTATTGATATAAGAAAACGTGTAGCTATTAATAACTTACCTAGGACTAACTACTGGCTATTGTTATAAAAAGACTGTTTTTTGGCTTAGTGGCAACTTTTTTGTTAAAGGTTTTATTTATTTATCTGAGAGAGAGAGAGCATGAGAGGGGAGAAGGTCAGAGGAAGAAGCAAACTCCCTGGGAAGCTGGGAGCCTGATGCGGGACTCGATCCTGGGACCCTGGGACCCTCTCGTCTTGAGTTAAAGGTAGTCACTTAACCAACTGAGCCACCCAGGTGCACTTAATGACAACTTTTCAGGTACAGTTTGCATAGTGTGAAACACATTTATTTTAGGTGCGCAAGTTGAGTTTTGACAAACATAAGCACTCAAGTAACAAACCATTTATCAAGATATAGAATATTTTCATTATGTCAGAAAATTGCCTCATAACCACTTCAAATTCATCCCTACCTATCATAACAGGCACTGTTCTGATTTCTGTCACCATAGATGAGTGTGTATTTTTTAAAATTTAAACTACTATATGGTCAACTAATCTTTGACAAAAAATATGGAATAAAAAAAGACAGTTTCTTCAACAAATGGTGCTTGGAAATCATGAAACTTCACCACTGGTATATTGCATTAAGCAAAACAAATTACAAGAACAACAGAAAACTCAAGGAAAAGGAGAACATAAGGGAATGAGTATTAGGAAGGCTGGTTAATTGAGTAGTCATCTTTGGGGACAAACTACCCCATCACACTATCGTTGATGAACATTTGGGTTATTTTCAGTTTTTACCTCTTATTGTTCAAGCTGCTAGGAAAGTTATTATACAAGTCTTTTTTGGAAATACATTTCATTTCTCTTAGGTGCATACCTTGAAATGGAATGGCATAGAGTAGGCATAGTTTAAATTTATGAGAAATATCAAGCCAGCTCAATGAACAGGGAGGCAAAGCAAAATGAGGAAACAAGATATGAAGAAGAGGAAACCTAAGACTACAGTTTGGTGTTGTGACATTAAGGGGCTGGGGATATGCCAAGAGAAAATTTGGGGAAGAAGCTGTATGCTGCATTAAGACTTTGGGATCTTATGTAGACAATGAAGGGCCATTGAAAGTTTCTTTAAGCAGGGGAATAGCACAGTTCTTCATCTTAAAAATCTTTCTTGTCAAATTGCGGAAAATGGAATGGAATTAAGGTAGGTAAATGAAGACATTTTAGATTCCTGCAAAACAGTAGTGGTGGCCATGGAGACAGAGATGTAAATGATTTAAGTATATTTGGGAAACCATATTGATAGGATTTATTTTTGGATTGGAAACAATGAATGAAATAAGGTCAGGTCTATGATTAGGGTAACTGGGAGGTCAGTGGTGTATCTCTGACATGGAGAATATCACAGAGGACCTATGGTGGAGGGACAGAAACCAGTTTAGTATTCAACCTTCTTAATTTCAGCAATTTTTATGAGTGGGCATTTTTTGTAGGGAGTTAAATACGTGAATCTGGAGCTTTTGTGAGATACTTGAATTAGAAATGTAAATTTGGAGTCAATTGTCTCAGGATATTTATATAAGGAGCAGGTGATGTGAGAAGCATATATACACAATAACTTATCCTTGAGTTAGGCCTTCCAGATATGAACCCTGGTACACTTTATCCTAGATGAATTTCCTTGGGCAAGTCATTTAACATTGTTTTGTCTCACTCATGTGTAAATGGCAGATAATGATAGTTTTTGTAGTTATTGTGGATAGGTAGTGAATCACTACATGTAAATTACATTGGGGTTTTCCAAATTTAAAGCAAGTGTCCCATACACGTTAATTCTTTGTATTGCTATTAGTATTGTTATTACGAATAAAACTGTTAAAAATAACCTTTGTTATATAATATCATTTAAAGAACAAGAATAAGAAAGACACAAAGGAGACTAAGTAAAAGCAAGAGAAAAAATCCAAGGCAGCAAAGAAAAAAAGAAAAAACTCATAAAGATATCTAATAGAAGATATACCATATAAGAAAGAAAATAGAGAAGGTTGTTTAAGACTGAGAACATAAGAAACAACTTGAATTCATAAATGGGCTTGTAAAATGAAATTGTTATTACCTTAACATTTGTTCACTAGGGGGATGAACATGTTACTTTCTGAATGTTTGAAAAGAGAAAAAAAAAGGGGGTGGGGAATATATGTATGTAGGATAGTGTCAAGAGAGTATACAATGAAGTACATTTTCTCTACATTGCATTTTTTTTCTAAGATAATTTGGAATTGTTTTTAGTGAGTGGCTTCAACCTTTACAAAGTAGAGTATTTTACAATAGCTGGCAGTAGAGATGACTTCTTCCAAATGAGGAACTTATTATATATTTCATCTTCAAATCAATATATCACCGTATGAATGGGAATCGAAACCACCTAACTGTATCAGCATGAACATGGGTTATTTTAGGTGTTTAAAGAGACTATTGTTATTCTTTTGAGAAAAATCATGCTGTGCACTTTCTCTGTATATGTTTTAGAAGCATATGATGCATGCTGCCAGGACTGTTCTATTTCAAAGCATGATTCACTTTGTAAATGTTATAACTGGCCATATTAATGGGCTTGGGGTGGATGTGGATGTTGGGGGTGTTGCAAAGATAATAAAGGGACTCTGATGAATTAAGTATATGTGTTCCTGTGGGGTGATGAAAATAGAATAGAATCATAATGAAATTTCAACCCTGCAGCTGTATTTCACCTAAAACATTCTGTTCATAGGATTTTTCTCTTCCTTAGGTTTCTAACTAGCTGAGAGGAATATACAAGATAAGCTTCTCTGAGACAGAAACTCTAATTTTCAATGAATAAACCTATTCATATATACAGGCATATATAGGTATGTACAAAAAATAAACATTTTGCTTTTCAAAAATTAAGTACCTCACTTAGCAATATTTTATATAACAGCATGCTATACATATTTTAGCATGTGTAATGATCCTTTTTAAAAAAAAAAGATTTTTATTTATTTGACACAGAGTTAGAGATCACAAGTAGGCAGAGAGGCAGGCAGAGAAAGAGGGGGAAGCAGGCTCCCTGCTGAGCAGAGAATCCAATGCAGGGCTCAATCCCAGGACCCTGAGATCATGACCTGAGCCGAAGGCAGAGGCTTTCACCCACTGAGCTACCCAGACACCCCTGTAATGATCCTTTTAATATAGAGAGAATTATGTGTAGCAGTATCCGACTTGTTTCTCAGGCAAAGTACCAAAATGTACTCTCTACTAATTTTTATGTTCTTTTTCATAATAGAAACTATTTTGCAGTTCTTTCATCTACTGGTAATTTAATGTTTATGATACAAACTGTGAGGACTTGGTTTGAGGGATGTGGTTAAAAGTTACCTAAGAAATAAAAGGTCTTAGATTAAAATATTTAAAATAATTGTTGATCACTACTTAATTAGAAATACCATTATGAAATGTCATATCAAAATCAGAACCCCCCGTAAAGAGTAAGCACTCAGATAAACTGGAAGATTCCAAGATTACACCAAGTCACTTTCCTTCCTTTGTTAGAGGGATTTGTCCATACCTACTTCTGCATATTCCCACAAGACCCAGAGACTTGATCCTTACTTTCTTATCAATCTTTGTCATATAATTTTCTCTGGCCATTAAAACAGGAGAGGAAGTAACTTCATAATATTTCTAAGAAATTGCTTAAAATGCCATGTGTATTTCTGCTAATTCTCCAGCAACTTACTCTCTACCACATTAACGCCGTAATCCAAATGGAGGCTCTTTCTTTATCAGGTATCTACTGGATCATGAAAGAAAAACAGAGCATGGAGCACGTGCAGAGCCCCTAGCTTGTACATAAGCAAGGAATAAAACTTCAGTTCAAGCCACTGAGATTTCTTACTACAGCAAATCTGACTAGTATAGTAAGTCTTGCTAAAGACCCTATTGTATGTTTTGAAAGTAAATCAATAAGGACTTTAAGATGAGTAGCAATTACTTCACAATAAGTTTCTTTAAGGCAGTGGCTTAATTTAATTTATATCTGAATTCTCAAGGTTTAATATGCAGCATGACATATAATTGGTAATCAATAATTATCCACTGACTGGTTGGTCAATGAATGAGTGAATGTATGAATGAATGAATGATTGATTGAATAAATGGCACATACAGAAATAAGTACATTCTATTACGTACTAGAGATTCAATAAGAAATTAATGCCCTCAAGGGATCATAAGAGGCTCAAGGAAGATTTCGTGAATTAATGAGAATATATATTGAGAAAATGCAAGTATAAAATTCAAAGATCAGGAATCTAACTCATTGCTCATAACAGTCTCATTAGAGACTATTAGAAAAGAATAGGAAAATGAATTTCCAACCAACCACGTTTTTGCAGTTTCCCTCCATTACAAAAATGGTATGTTCCTAAGGAGGCTGCATCAGGTTTTTAAACAATCCTTTAAATTTGAAAATGTACAAAACCCAATTAGAATCCAAATCTTTTAAAGCTCTCAACATCAGAAGAACACCATCCTGATTTTTTTTCACATTACTAAACAGTCTACAATATTATTTGTAAAAAATAGCAATAAAAATCATAGGAATACATTAAAACAGTCTATAAATTACATGTAATGTACAAAAAATAATGTTTTCTGGGCACTGCATTTAAAATATACATTGATTCTCTGTATTTTCGGGGTAAGTGGTATAATTTTAACAAATATTATATATTTTATGGCAAGTTGTTTTTACATCTTTTCTATCTCAGTCAAATGTGTAGAAAACTATATCATTACCCATGTTCTCTGCATTAGATGAATATTGGAATTTTCGCTCAGTTGGGTAGCTAAAGGGATGCAAAACATTGTCTTGTATCCCAGAAAATTGTCTACATTTTTGAGCTACATTATCTGCCTCAGCAAATGCTGTCATTCTGCTTGGTTTTTCACTCCGAGTTGTCAGCTGCAGGGAAACATGGATTAAACTATTCAAACTACAAAGCAGGGAAAAATAATTAATGCTGTCTGACACTAAACTTACCATGTAGTCTTTAATTTCTGAAATGGTAAATATTAGCCTCTTCCTTGATCTCTACCATCTAGAACTCCCAGTGGAGAAAGAAATTGGCTTCATTTGTAAAGCTTCTCTGAAGACAGGCAAGCTATAAAAATGCATGACTTTATCAGAATTCTTTGGAGATTTTATGTGTACACACTTCATTGATTATCAGTTTTCTGATGAGGCCTGCTGGAGTTTAGAAGGCTCCCTAGGAAAAGATTCTTGTTCCCTGGGAAATTAAATCATGGTCTGTTAGCTTGGAAGCAACAAAATAGTGAAGAAGAAGAAATGGGATAAGTGGATTTTTCATGTAGAGTTTAGCATCAGCCTTAGCATCAGCTGATGGACTAGTGAGGATTTCCTAACAAATAATTTAGCAATAAATTTGGGGTGAAAATTTTCATTAAATTTTCTTCACCTATATATATGCTATGCTTAGGGGAATTCATTTCACATATTTTCATAAAAGCATAAATACTAAAATAACTAATAATTTCAACATTTGCAGATGAATAATTTTGGAGTAAATATGAATATATGATAACTTTAAAATGTTGGTGACTAGGGAATTTAATAACCTAACACTCATATAAAAGCAGTACACAATAGAAATCACATATGGTATGGGTTAAAAACAAGGATCAGTCATAGACTAACTTAATGGAGTAGAGTATTACCAACTGTCTATAAATCACAACACAACTTTATGTTACCTTTATTAATGTACCTTTACTAAGCTACAAATACTTGCATCCCCTCAGTGAACATACAGTAGTAAAGTTAAAGTAGTATGAAATGCATGTTCTTTTCTCTGAGGCTAATCACTGTAACATTACTATAAAGTGGGTAGGATGTCTGCTGCTTTTCTCCTTCTTCCTTTAAAGTTATAAATTACTGCATTATAATGCTACAATTAATTTATAATCTCTGGTTGCTGGAACAAAATACTATACTGATTGCTTGGTTAAACCAAGAAAAACTGTATGCTATAAATATAAATATTCCCATTTATTTACCATTTGTAGATATTAATCATGTCTATTCTCTTTTTCTAAATCAGTAATGCACTAAAATGATCCAGTCTCTTGATAATGTAACTCATTTCTGAAGAAGACATAATGAAAAACAGAAGTGTGATATTTGGAAATATGAGATTAAAACATATTCAGAAGCCTCAGTTTGAAGAAAACTGAACCATAAAATAAACTACAAATTTTCAGTATTTTTTTCCTTATGTTTTGAAATAAGAATGATAAACCTCAGTTTTGAAATGAGTAATGACCAAGAAAAATTTAAGCATAATATTATGGTTTTATTTTAAAGCACAGGAAAGGGGAGGGAGGAGTCAAGATGGCGGAGAAGTAGCAGGCTAAGATGATATCAGGCAGCAGGAGATTAGCTACATAGCCTATCAAACCATTCCGAACACCTACGAATCCAACAGGAGATCGAAGAGAAGAAAAACAACAATTCTAGAAACAGAAAATCGACCACTTTCTAGAAGGTAGGACCAGCAGAGAAGTGAATCCAATGCGACGGGAAGATAGACCCCAGGGGGAGGGGCTGGCTCCCGGCAAGAGGTGGAGCACAAAATCAGGACTTTTGAAAGTCTGCTCCATGGAGGGACATGGCTCCAGAGGCTAAACTGGGGTGAAGACCTCACAGGGACAGCGTGGACTCAGGTCCCCTGTGGTCACAGAAGGATCGGGGGTGTCTGAGTGTCACAGAGCTCACAGATATTAGAGTGGGGAAGCCGGCTGCGGAGACAGAGCTGAGGTTTCCTAGAGCTGTGGTCTGTGACACGGGCTGGTGCTCTGTGACACGGGCCGATGCTCTGTGCGAAGGGTCCCCACAAGATCCAGGGAGACTCTGACCCGGGAGAGCTCAGGGATCTATGGGGTTCAGAGACTCCAGGTGGGACTCTGCCAGAGACAGAGATGCTTGGTCACAGGCTGGGTGAGCTCAGAGTGCTCCCAGAAGCCAGTGAGACGGGACTGATTACGCACAATTTTCTCCAAGCGCGGCTGGAGGCTGGGGAGACGGGAGTGATTAAGCGCTTTTCTCTGAAGGCGCACTGAAGACTGGGGTGCCTAGCTCTCGGCTCCTCCGAGCCGGAGATTGGGAGGCCGCCATTTTCATTCCCGTCCTCCAGAACTCTACGGAAAGTGTTCAGGGAGAAAAGCTCCCGAAAGCGAACCTGAGAGGACTACTTAGCCCGGCCCCTGGTAAGGGTGGTGCAATTTCGCCTGGGGCAGAGACACTTGAGAATCACTACAACAGGCCCCTCCCCCAGAAGATCAACAAGAAATCCAGCCAAGAACAAGGGCACTTAACAAAGAGAAAAGCGGATTCTAATCTGGACAAAATGACAAGGCGGAAAAACCACAAAAAAAAGAACAGGAGACAGGACCGAAGGCTAGGGACCTAATCAATACAGACATTGGTAATATGTCAGATCTGGAATTCAGGACGATGATTCTCAATGTTCTAGCCGGGCCCAAAAAAGGCATGGATGATATTAGAGAAACCCTATCAGGAGAAATAAAAGCCCTTTCTGGAGAAATAAAAGAACTAAAGTCTAATCAAGTTGAAATAAAAAAAGCTATTAATGAGGTGCAATCAAAAATGGAGGCTCTTACTGCTAGGATAAATGAGGCAGAAGAAAGAATTAGTGATATAGAAGACCAAATGACTGAGAATAAAGAAGCTGAGCAGAAGAGAGAAAAACAACTACTGGACCACGAGGGCAGAATTCGAGAGATAAGTGATGCCATAAGAGGAAACAACATTAGAATAATTGGGATTCCAGAAGAAGAAGAAAGAGAAATAGGAGCAGAAGGTATACTGGAGAGGATTATTGTAGAGAATTTCCCTAATATAGCAAGGGAACAAGCATCAAAATCCAGGAAGGTGCAGAGAACACCCCTCAAAATCTATAGGAATCGGTCCACACCCCGCCATCTAATAGTAAAATTTACAAGTCTTAGCGACAAAGAGAAAATCCTGAAAGCAGCACGGGACAAGAAGTCTGTAACATACAATGTAAAAATATTAGATTGGCAGCAGACTTATCCACAGAGACCTGGCAGGCCAGAAAGAACTGGCATGATATATTCAGAGCACTAAATAAGAAAAACATACAGCCAAGAATACTTTATCCAGCTAGGTTATCATTGAAAATAGAAGGAGAGATTAAAAGCTTCCAGGACAAACAAAAACTGAAAGAGTTTGTAAACATCAAACCAGCTCTACAGGAAATATTGAAAGGGGTCCTCTAAGCAAAGAGAGACCCTAAAAGTATTATCAGAAAGGAACAGAGACAATATACAGTAACAATCACCTTAAAGGCAATACAATGGCACTAAATTCATATCTCTCAATAGTTACCCTGAATGTAAATGGGCTAAATGCCCCAATCAAAAGACACAGGGTTTCAGAATGTATAAAAAAAAAACAAAACCCAGCAATGTGCTGCCTACAAGAAACTCATTTTAGACCTGAAGACACCTACAGATTGAAAGTGAGGGGGTGGAAAAGAATTTACCATACTAATGGACATCAGAAGAAAGCTGGGGTGGCAATCCTTATATCAGATCAATTAGATTTTAAGCCAAAGACTATAATAAGAGATGAGGGAGGACACTATATCACACTCAAAGGGTCTGTCCAACAAGAAGATCTAACAATTTTAAATATCTATGCCCCTAACATGGGAGCAGCCAACTATATAAACCAATTAATAACAAAATCAAAGAAACACATTGACAAGAATACAATAATAGTTGGAGACTTTAATACACCCCTCACTGAAATGGACAGATCATCCAAGCAAAAGATCAACAAGGAAATAAAGGTCTTAAATGACACACTGGACCAGATGGACATTACAGATATATTCAGAACATTCTACCCCAAAGCAACAGAATACACGTTCTTCTCTAGTGCCCATGGAACATTCTCCAGAATAGATCACATCCTGGGTCATAAATCAGGTCTCAACAGGTATCAAAAGATTGGGATCATTCCCTGCATATTTTCAGACCACAATGCTCTGAAGCTAGAACTCAATCACAAGAGGAAATTTGGAAAGAGCACAAATACATGGAGACTCAACAGCATCCTTCTAAAGAATGAATGGGTCAACCAGGAAATTAAAGAAGAATTGAAAAAATCCATGGAAACAAATGAAAACACAACGGTCCAAAATCTGTGGGACACAGCAAAGGCTGTCCTGAGAGGAAAATATATAGCGATACAAGCCTATCTCAAGAAACAGGAAAGGTCTCAAGTACACAACCTAACCCTACACCTAAAGGAGCTGGAGAAAGAACAACAAAGAAAGCCTAAACCCAGCAGGAGAAGAGAAATAATAAAGATCAAAGCAGAAATCAATTAAATAGAAACAAAAAAAACAAGAGAACAAATCAATGAAACTAGGAGCTGGTTCTTTGAAAGAATTAATAAGATTGATAAACCCCTGGTCAGACTTATGAAAAAGAAAAGAGAAAGGACCCAAATAAATAAAATCATGAATGAAAGAGGAGAGATCACAACCAACACCAAAGAAATACAAGCAATCATAAGAACATACTATGAGCAACTCTATGCCAACAAATTTGACAATCTGGAAGAAATGGATGCTTTCCTAGAGACACATAAACTGCCAAAACTGAACCAGGAAGAAATAGAAAACCTGAGTAGGCCCATAACCAGTAAGGAGATTGAAACAGTCATCAAAAATCTCCAAACAAACAAAAGCCCAGGGCCAGATGGCTTCCCAGGGGAATTCTACCAAACATTTAAAGAAGACTTAATTCCTATTCTCCTGAAAATGTTCCAAAAAATAGAAATGGAAGGAAAACTTCCAAACTCATTTTATGAGGCCAGCATCACCTTGATCCCCAAACCAGACAAGGATCCCATCAAAAAAGCGAATTATAGACCAATATCCTTGATGAACACAGATGCGAAAATTATCACCAAAATACTAGCCAATAGGATCCAACAGTACATTAAAAGGATTATTTACCACGACCAAGTGGGATTTATTCCAGGGCAGCAAGTTTGGTTCAACATCTTCAAATCAATCAATGTGATACAATACATTAACAAAAGAAAGAACAAGAGCCATATGATACTTTCAATAGATGCTGAAAAAAGCATTTGACAAAGTGCAACATCCCTTCCTAATCAAAACTCTTCAAAGTGTAGGGATAGAGGGCACATACCTCAATATTATCAAAGCCATCTATGAAAAACCCACAGCAATATCATTCTCAATGGAGAAAAACTGAGAGCTTTTCCATTAAGGTCAGTAATACGGCAGGGATGTCCGCTATCACCACTGCTATCCAACATAGTACGAGAAGTCCTAGCCTCAGCAATCAGACAACAAAAAGAAGTTAAAGGCATCCTAATCGGCAAAGAAGTCAAACTATCGCTTTTTGCAGATGATATGATACTATATGTGGACAACCCAAAAGGCTCCACTCCAAAACTGCTAGAGCTTGTACAGGAATTCAGTAAGTGTCAGGATATAAAATCAATGCACAGAAATCAGTTGCATTTATTTACACAAACAACAAGAGAGAAGAAAGAGAAATTAAGGAGTCAATTCCATTTACAATTACACCCAAAACCATAAGATACCTAGGAATAAACCTCACCAAGGAGGCAAGGAATCTATACTCAGAGAACTATAAAGTACTCATGAAAGAAATTGAGGAAGACACAAAGAAATGGAAAAATGTTCCATGCTCATGGATTGGAAGAATAAATATTGTGAAAATGTCTATGCTACCTAAAGCTACCTACACATTTAATGCAATGCCTATCAAAATCCCATCCATTTTTTTTCAGAGAAATGGAACAAATAATCCTAAAATTGATATGGAACCAGAAAAGACCTCGAATAGCCAAAGGAATATTAAAAAAGAAACCCAAAGTTGGTGTCATCACAATTCCAGACTTCAAGCTCTACTACAAAGCTGTCATCATCAAGACAGTATGGTACTGGCACAAAAACAGACACATAGATCAATGGAACAGAATAGAGAGCCCAGAAATAGACCCTCAACTCTATGGTCAACTAATCTTCGACAAAGCAGGAAAGAATATCCAATGGAAAAATGACCGCCTCTTCAACAAATGGTGTTGGGAAAATTGGACAGCCACATGCAGAAAAATGAAATTGGACCATTTCCTTACACCACACACAAAAATAGACTCAACATGGATGAAGGACCTCAATGTGAGAAAGGCGTCCATCAAAATCCTTGAGGAGAACACAGGCAGCAATCTCTTCGACCTCAGCCGCAGCAACTTCTTCCTAGGAACAACACCAAAGGCAAGGGAAGCAAGGGAAAAAATGAACTATTGGGACTTCATCAAGATCAAAAGCTTATGAACAGCAAAGGAAACAGTCAACAAAACCAAAAGACAACTGACAGAGTGGGAGAAGATATTTGCAAACGACATATCAGATAAAGGGCTAGTATCCAAAATCTACAAAGAGCTTGGCAAACTCAACACCCAAAGAACAAATAATCCAATCAGGAAATGGGCAGAGGACATGAACAGACATTTCTGCAAAGAAGACATCCAGATGGCCAACAGACACATGAAAACGTGCTCCACATCACTGGGCATCAGGGAAATACAAATCAAAACCACAATGAGATACCACCTCACACCAGTCAGAATGGCTAAAATGAACAAGTCAGGAAATGACAGATGCTGGCGAGGATGTGGAGAAAGGGGAACCCTCCTACACTGTTGGTGGGAATGCAAGCTGGTGCAACCACTCTGGAAAACAGCATGGAGCTTCCTCAAAAAGTTGAAAATAGAGCTACCTTATGACCCATCAATTGTACTACTGGATATTTACCCTAAAGATACAAACGTAGTGATCCGAAGGAGCACGTGTACCCGAATGTTTATAGCAGCAATGTCCACAATAGCCAAGTTATGGAAAGAACCTAGATGTCCTTCAACAGATGAATGGATAAAGAAGAAGTGGTGTATATATACAATGGAATACTATGCAGCCATCAAAAGAAATGAAATCTTACCATTTGTGATGACATGGATGGAACTAGAAGGTATTATGCTTAGCGAAATAAGTCAACTGGAGAAAGACAACTATCACATGATCTCCCTGATATGAGGAAGTGGAGATGCAACGGGGGTGGGGGTTAAAGTGGCAGGAAAAGTAAAAATGAAACAAGATGGGATCGGGAGGGAGACAAACCAAAAGAGACTCTTAATATCATAAAACAAACTGAGGGGGGTGGGGGTGAGAGGGGTTGGGAGAGGGTGGTGGGGTTACATTATGTTTAAATAAAAAAAAGCTTAAATAAAATTTAAAAAAAAATTTAAAAAAAGCAAAAAAAATAATTTTACTTGGAAAAAAAAATAATGCACAGGAAAAATGACCTAAGCAAAGTTATCCTACTTTTTTATTTTTTATCCTACATATGGCCTGATTAATTTTTCAATTACAACCTATGGACTCATTGTTTGCTACTCTACTTAGATAACATTTTCTTAGGCTGTGACTGAATTTTTGTTTCCTCTGAATGTAAATACATTTCAAATTTACTTTTGCAGGTTAATTAATCTCTACTGAAGATATGTTTTTAAACATTTATTTATTTTAGAGAGAGAGAGCAAAAGCAGAGGGGCAGAGGGAGAGGGAGGGATAATCTCAAGCAGACTCCCTGCTGAGCATGGGGCTCGATCTCATGACCCTGAGATCATGACCTGAGTTGAAACTAAGAGTCTGACACTTAACTGACTGTGCCACCCAGACATCTCAAAAATATTTTTATATTCTAGTATTCCTTGAGGTTTCATGACATTAGAATATGCCAGACATGAGCATATGTTACATGTGTATGCTTGTCATCAAATAATAATTAGTATTCCCAATTAAAGGTAAAGGAAAATAACATGTTTCAATTTTGAAGAGCTTTTATTATAATAAATTATTTTCTGTGTTATTTTTTATAACATACATTTTAATTTATTCAAGATATTGGTCTCCTAAATATTCTCTCTTTTTAACTCTTAAAATTATATACAGAAGAAAAAAAACATAAGATAACAAAGTAGTGATGGCTCTCTCTAGATGAATATTTTTCTGGTCAAGAATTTTGATCTCACTCAAATGTGATGTCAAATAAAAAACAAATCTGCACTTAGTAAGGAGAGACTATTCGACATGATATTGCAAGGGATGGGAAGGAGGCTATTGCTGTAGGGAGATGGATTTGACCATAAGATTTGTGTCCCAAGAGTTAGACAAAAACTGTTTTTATTTTAGTTGACCTCAATTTTAGAGGTGGAGTTGGGTTAAAAGGATTTTTAGAAGAAATGGTTTTAAAGTGTTTGAAATTTTTCCTACTTGGCAATGAAAATAAACATTATTTAGAATCATTCATTATCTCTTAAAATATTTTATTTATTTATTTGAGACAAAAAGAGAGAGAACATAAGCAGGGAGAGAGGGACAGAAGCAGAGGGAGAGGAAGAATGAGAAGCAGACTCCCCACTGAGCAGGGAGCCCAAAGCAGATGGGGAGCTCACTCTCAAGACCCAGGGATCATGACCTGAGCTGAAGACAGAAGCTTAACCACTTAACTGAATGAACCATCCAAGCACCCCCATACAGGTTAATTATTAAAATGACAACTTCTGAATAATATTCTTTTTCTTATTGCACTCCATATGCAACTACTCCCTCCTTTTAGTCTTTTTAATACTTTTTGCACCCCTCTTAGGAATGCACAATATTCAATCTTGTATTATGCATATTTATGTACCAATATTTTCTTTCTCATTAAATTGAGGCATCTTGAGACTGATGTGGAAAGAAACCCTGGCTTTGAATTTCAGGTAGGAACCTCACTGGCTATGCACTTGTCTCATTAATGCAATTTCTCACCTGCTTTGAGATAATGGGGACTGGAACTAACAGGTAGTGGTAATACAGATGGTGAATATTATAGAGATTTGAGATATTTTTAAAAAACTTGTATCATTATATGTACACTTTCTTAGTTTTATCTACATATTTTCATCCAGACAAAAAATAATTTGAATCGATGTTTAAGTCAGGTGTTATAACAATGGCATAGAGAGTAGTTTCAAAGATAGACATAAACTGCCATGACTTATAAAATTAGAGAATTTGTGATTTTCAAAATTCATCATGTTTGTTAAGCTGTAAGAAGCTACGATTATCTAATCAAGGCAAACAGAAATTCTCTACATGCATTATAGTACAAAAGGAAAGGTTGCAATTGGTGCATAATTGAAAGGATTATAATCTAGCAGTTTTCCTGAGAATTGTTGTCTCTATTTTTTGAACCTTATAATTAGCACACATGAAGTATTCCTAAAAGTCATCTTAATTTTATTATTTATTTCCTCGATCTCTATAAAAATAATTATTAAAGACATTTTTGTTAATCGTATGTGTGTGTCTGTGTGTGTGTATTTATATCCGTATATATGGATATAAGTGTATTAAAGAAGACAATTTACATATCTATTTTGAAATAAATAGTTTTCATTGGTATTTCTTGTGTAGTATTTAGATATTAAGCATTTAGGAAATTAATATGTCAATTTGAAACAAGTTTATGTTGCATGCAGTTATAAATTTTAAATTTTACATATTTATGGCTATACAACTTATTGACTAATAATGACATATTTAACTGCATGCATGGCACTTTATGTGTTTGATTTTATTTACCATTACAACAACACTAATTTCATTTTTCAAATTAAGCAAGTGAGGATAAGAGAATTTACAATTTATTTGTTTCTTGAGCCAGCTAATAAATGCCAAAGCTTGCTCAGATGCCAATCCACGTATACCCAGTGTTCAAGTTGTGAAAGATTTTGCAGTCACATACAGGCACACACACACATATAACTTCTCAATATGAATATAATTACCATTAATGTTTCTCCAACTTTTTCTTATACCCATGTGGATCATAAATATTTAGGTATATGTGTCATGTGGATTTTCATGTACATAGTAGTAAAGAAGAAAATGCATTTTCATTTTTATGTTTCAAATAAATTCACATGAAATATGGATTACTATGGAATTATTTACCTACTCATAGTATTTCAGTTGTAAAAATATGTCAACTTAACAAATTGTTTGTGTCTTTGAGTTTCCCATTTGAAATAGTAGAATTCATGCTCAGAAAAAATCAGCTGGATGGGTCCTTCATTCCATTTGTGTATCTATATCAGATGTTATCATTAACACATGATAACAAAACAAAGCACCTATGCTGCATAAGAAAATATAATAGGCTTTTTAACCTAATATTGAAACAAAAATGAAATTCCAATGTTTGCTAAGAGAAACAAATTCTAATATAACGAACTAGCTGTAAAAGAAAGTTGTGTTTTATCTTTTTTCTACTTTCATAACAACACATTCTATTAGTAAATTGTATTCCTTTCTGTAGATTTGGTACTAACAGTACACATTATATTTATAAAATATCATATATTACTACTTAAGGGTGTGAATTAAAGCATATATATATATAATTTGTGTTCTTGCAAAATGCAATACAAAATAGTATATCAAAACAACTGCTACCCAAACCTGCATTTATATAGTTAATTGACTGTTAACTTTGGGGAAAAAGCAGCAACTTTTATTATGCATGCAGATATGATGCTACTTAGAAATAAATAAAGGGTTGGTAACGTGATTTGTTCCTATAGATTTAAATTTTAGGGCATTATTTACATGCTAGGTGGCTTTGACTGAAAATAATTTTAGATAATCGTACAATAAATAAATATAAAACTGTAATTTCATGGATGCTATTTCAAACACAATTAACATAAAACAATTATGAATATCTTTTCAAAATTAACACAGCAACTCAGGCATAGTTATCTGCAAATGCCACACTGTTATTTTCTTATTTTGTTAGTGAAAACCAATTTAAATTATACCATACAAAAATGCATGTACATTTGGAAGTTTCTGTCACCTGAAGGGTTTTTTATACATTTACTTAATTTGAAAGTCTTTTTTTTTTTTTGCACAGAAATGTCTTCAATTTATAACATTTGTTGACAAATAAATAAAGTAGATTTTTAAACAAGTATTTTTATTTTTTTATGTTGAATTTTTCATACTTTACCTCACAAATTCATCTTTGGGACCCCAAATTCAGTGGTTACTTAAAGAAATTGAAATACATGCAGGTATATAAACCCTTTAGTTATGATATGTTACAAGTGAATTTTTCAATTTTTAAAAATCTTACAATAGTTCTTATGATATATATGTCTTATAAAATATTTTATGTGTATTTAAAATATGCTCAGCACAGTGGTAAATTTAAAAAGCTCAGTAAGATTTTTCATGTTTAAAATATAGGACACTAATATTTCCATAAGGGATAAAAACAAATGTTTTTAATAGAACATAAAAGAAATCTAAGACAACTTATTTATGAATAATTAATCTTTTCCTCCCAGGGGAATATAAGTATAAATCTTTTAGATAAAAATAGGATATCTATCTCTTCATTTTCTTCTACTATTAAATTTCTTTCTACATACTAAAGGCAGCTTAAACCCCTCTCCTTCAAAAATTCTTAAAAAAAGAATCCATGTACTTTGTGGAATTATAACACTTGCTTTATACACTATAAGCCTGTGCTGCTTATTCCTGCTGGTACCAACCACTCATTGTTGTTTTAACCCTACTGATTGTGCTAAGGGTTAAGAGTTAGCAAACTCTTGCTTTGTTTAAACAAAAATAATAAAAAGTAGCCAAATGGAAATAGAAAAGAATTAATTAAAAGCTTTGAACCTCTACTCTTGCTCTTTGTATTTGTACTGTATTCAAAATTAGATTTTACTACTAAATAGAAAATTGTATACATGTATTGACCAAAACATCCTTAAAAATTCTGACAACAATTGGAACACCTGGGTGGCTCAGTCAGTTAAGTGTTTGGTGATTTCAGCTCAGGTCATGCATGGATAGTGAGATGGAGCCCCACCTTGGGCTCGGTGCTCAGCAGAGAATCTGTTTGAGAGTCTGTCCCTCTGCCCCTCCCCTCACTCGTGTGTTTTTTTCTCTCAAATAAATAAATCTTTAAAAAATATTTACAACAATAATCTTTGGTGAACTTGCTATTTGTTAGGTACAGTGTTATTCCTTGACACGCAATTTCTCATTTAATTGGATCGTATTAAGGGAAATTACAATATCATATATTTATTTACCTTTACATATATAATAGAATACAAAATAATACATCAAAACAACTATTAAAAACCTGCATTCATATAGTTTATGAATAGAATAATATATGTAATAGATTATATATATATATAATAGTAATAGATATGTAATAGTTCATGTATGTGATACTATATGTATAATAGTTATATATATCCTGGACATAAAATACTGTTATTATCTCTATTTAAGGGAATTTAAAGGCACGTATCTAGAGAACCAGAAATAGAGTCTGCCTGACTTTTGTTTGCATTTGGGTTTTTTTTTTTGTTTTTGAGTTTGCATATATAACTATTATAATATATATAATCTATAAAAAAAGAAAAAATCATTATTGAGTACCTACTATGCTTGAATTTGTCTCAGAACATTGTGGGAAATATACAAAAGTGATGAGATAAAGATACGGTCATCAAAATCTTGCCAAAGTCATGTGAAAATTAGGTCACCAAATACTAACTTCAGTGACTTCAGTGTCCATCCTTCACCCAAACAAACTGAAAACTTCTTATCCTTGCCTACCAAGTCCACTTGATAGCCCCCTCTGTGAAGCCCACAGTGCTTTATCCAAGAAATTTCTCATGCTTTCTGTCCTTAGTTCCCTTAGCATTCAAAAATATTAGAAGGTTTAGGGGCACCTGAGTGACTCAGTTCTTAAGTGTCTGCCTTTGGCTTGGGTCATGATTCCAGGGTCCTGGGATCGAGCCCTAGCCAGGACTCCCTGCCTGGTAGGAAACCTGCTTCTCTCTCTTCCACCCCCTCTGCTTGTGTTCATTCTCTCGCTGTGTCTCTTTCTCTCAAATAAATAAATAAAATCTTTAAAAAATATATTACAAGGTTTAACATTCCATGATACTCTCGTTATGTGTTTCCTTACCTTTATCTCTACAGGACTATGAGATTCTGGAGAATAGGATATTGAGCTTTTCTGTACATCTCCATATGTGTATGTGCAGACTCTGAGACGTATAATATTAATAGAATCTTTATAAATAATGGGTAATGTGATTAATTGTTATACTGTGTGCTTTGTAGGAATGATAGAAGTGTTACAAAGGAAGGGGGATGAGCCAATCCGGTGTAATCAAATAAAACTTTAAGAAATAACTGGATGGAAAAAAACATCTAGACTAAGATAGTAACTGCATATGAATATATTTTCCATAAGGTGATACAGAACTGAAGTTTTTCTAAAGAAAGTACTTTGTACAGAAAAACTGGGTAAATAATAATGAAATTGTGAGGGTCAGAAAATGAAGGGCCTTCAAAGCAGAGCAAAATAGTTTAATCAAGTTCTGGTAGGTGATCAAAGTCACTAAAGAAACTATTTGATCATAAGTGTCAAATTCTAAAAGTAATGGCTCCAGATAATTATCTATGACAGATAAAAGAAATGTAAATCAGTAAAATCAATCTGAAGGAGCTCAATTGTTTAAGCTTGAATTGGGGAGAATCTCCACTAGGAGAATAACAATGGGCATAAAGATCAAATTGAATCATATTAAGGACAATTGTTAAGCATATTTCAAGACCAAAAATTAAATAATTCATGACAGTTTGGATTACGAAATGAGGGAAAGAGATGAATCAAATTATAGTCTATAAGGTAGAGAACTGAGGGAATGATGATGATAGTGGTCAAAAAAGATGGTAATATTTAAAATGTATGTTTTAATAGGTCAAATTAATTCTTTTATATTTTGCAATTTTTAAAAGATGTTATTTATTTATTTGAGAAAGAGAGCACAAGTAGGGGGAGGGGCAGAGGGAGAGGGACCAGCAGACTCTCCAGTGAGCCTGGTTCCTGATGTAGGGCTCTATCTCAGGACCCTGAGATCATAACCTGAGCCAAAGCCAAGAGTCAGATGCTTAACCAACTGAGCCACCCAGGGGGTCCAAATTTTGGCACCTCCAAATTTTTACCATTTTAATTGAAACACTACAGACATTTGGAAGAGTGCATAAATCATAAGTATAGAGTTGAATGGGCACAAATAAACACATTTGTGTAACCACCACCTTAGTCAAGTAATAGCCAAACACCAGAATCAGTCTTCTGCCCGTACCATTCATTCTCCCAAAGGTTACCACTGTCTTGACCTGAATTCTATGGACTGATTTGCCTGTTATTGAATATTATATAAATTAATTAATATACTCTTGCATTTGGCTTATTTTGATCAATATTATATTAGTAAGATTCAGACATATTGTTGCATGTAGCTATAATTATTTTTATCATTACATAGTATTTCTTTGTGTGTACATACTATAATTTATGTTTTCCCAATTTACTATTATCTTTATTATCAGTGTGGGAATTTTACACATTTTTTCTTCTATGAATATTCTTGCTTAGTTCTGTAGGTGTACTTTTATACCCATTTATGAAATTGCTAGGTCATTGGGTACATAGGTATTTAAATTTAATAGATAATGTCAAATAGTATTCCAAAGTCCTTATAGCAATTATGTTCCTTATCTGTACTGTATGAGACTACCGCTTTCCTTTTGAAATGCATTTGCCTTCCTAAATATGTTTTCTGAGACAGTTATGTCATCGGTATTTTTAAGACACACAGAAGCTATATTATTCTACGTGTAAGAATAAAATTAGGCCATGATTAAACATAATGAACTTAGTCTTCTTCTTGTAGTTAAGATTAAACAATATGCAAAAGAACATTATATATTAAAAGATCTGATATACTTGGAATTTAAGACTTTACTGTTGAATAATATCTTAACACTGAGTGAAAACTTTCTACCACTGAGCTTTTTAAAGCATTAAAGAGCAGCTGTCCAGCAGTTAAAAGTATTAAAGAAGGTTGTAAAGAGCTTTGGATCGCCACTGTAGCCATTCATACATGAAATTTGAGAAGGCTTTTGTGGGTTGGATGTAGTAGGTAATTAATTTGGGAAAATTCCAGAGGTTAAGACCAGATTAGCTATTTCACTTTTTCTGGACCTGCTGCTGCTGATAAATGGTTGAGAAGTTTTTGTTTATGGAAGGAAGCTTCCATAAGAGTTCTGCTTCTCCAAGAGGAAAACTAAAAAAAAAAAAAAAAATTATGCAATATGGGGTAAGTTTCACACCACAAATAGCATGGTTGCTATTTTGCGGTGTAGATTCTTCTAAATGACAACTTTTCTATATAAATTGTGGAGGTTTTAGCTCAGAGAATAAGAAACTGGTTATCACAGAATTTTAATGAGAATGATAGGGTTAAGTAAACAGTGTACAATGTACCATCAAATTCTTTAAAGTAGTACTTAAACTAAGAGACTCAATAACTCTCTAACAATAGACTTATTGTTACTTAGGGGGAAGTCAATAATTATTGTTACTTAGGGGGAAAAGACATTGGCTTCAAAATTCCAATAATTTAATGTCTGTGCTGGTGAGATACTAATGAAAATATTGTTAAACTTCTATAGGAGACAGTGGTTGCTACTAAAAATATAATTGGTAAATCTCTATAGATGTATAGTTGAATTACTGTAAAATTTAGCTTAATAGATAATTATGATATATCTGTGATTTTGTCATATAATTTTATTGGAAGTATGTTGCAAGTTCTAATGTCACATATTCTAAGAAATTTGTTTAGAAACTGCAATTAAATAATTCAGAAATAATTAATTCAGAAGACAACCCATTAAATTATAACCCTCCCCACAGGTTAACTTGGTGCCAAATGTATTGTTTAATTTATCATTCTTAGTATTTTTAGACAGCCTCAAGGCAGAGAATGAAGTAATAATAAATAGGGAATAGTGGATAATTAGAGAAGGAAATGTGGAACAAAATTACTAAGGGCTTTAGGTGAAGTTCATTATTACTATTTAATAGTGCCCAAGAGCATTTGATCAAATTATGGATCAAGTCGAAAAGTGGGCTGAATGAAATCCTTGTGGAGGAGAGTTTTCTTATTTTTTTTTTCCTCAGGATTCAGCTCTGTGTTATGAAATACATTCAAAATCTCCCTTACAAGTCACATTTTGACCAAGCTTTATGGAAAATCACTTTGGGGAAATGTGAATGTAGTTGGGGGGTCAAGTCATACATATCGGTATAAGGGAGACTAAAAATTTTAAATGGAGATGAAGGGGAAAAAGTATAATCAAAGAAACTGAGTTTGTTTGTCAATAGGCTGTGTGCCACATAGATTGAGACCATCACATGATTAAGCAGTAAGGCACTTTAGGGATAACTTGTTAAGTGACATATGGTAAATAGAGCCCTCAGACCACTTAATGCATGGAGAAATCTAGCCTTTCTAACTCTTTTCTTTAGGCTCACTATAGAGCATCACATTTTCTTTATTAAACTTTTAAAGGTATAAATGCATATTAACTTGTTTTTCTAATTTTGTTTCATTTCATTACTGAAGTCATGGTGTGCAACCTATAAATGTTAACCAGCTCATGTGATATAGAAATATTCCTACCAGTTGCTTAAATAAAGCCAATTTCTTTAAGCAATGAGTTAGAGATGTGCAATTTCTGCTTATTCTGTACAGAACTAGGGCATGGAAATTTGTGGTCAGTGTAAAGAAAGTGTGTTGGGCCTATTTATTCAACTCATGCTGTAGGCTAAGTGACATGATTGGGAATTATATTGTGACCAATAATAATGATATTAATGTTAACAATAGCATTGCTTATTTCATGAATTTCAAAAAATCTATGTTTTATTTATGTATAAGTTGACTTCACTGGTGATTTTTATCATGATACTAAGTAGCAAAGACTAATTCCCAAATGTCAGTATGTTTTGTCTATAAAAGAAATATATAGCACTATTTCAAATGTCCTCTGTACTAATGATAGCAAGGTACCTAAACTATTAAACACATTCAAAAATCCATGTGAAAATGATTTCATTGTTGTTGTCTAACCTATAGGGTGAAATATATTCTTGTTACTTATTTACAATAGTAGCATTTTGGAGCATGAATACTCAAAAATAAAAAAAAGAAAAAGGAGTTCACAGTGGCATTTATTGTGTACAAAATCTCAAGGATAAACTACCCATCTTTATGAACCACTTATTAGTTGATAATCAGTATTTTCTCAATGTGACTCAAACACCAGTTCCAAGATACTCACTTTGGACCAGGCATTTTGCGAAGACCTGGGCATATGTAGATTAATAAGTCTTAGAACTCCAGGGGTCCAAAATAAAGAGAAAAGGTAGATACATACTCATCCATTTTTTTTTTTAAGATTTTATTTATTTATTTGACACAGAGAGAGAGACTGCAAGTAGGCAGAGAGGCAGGCAGAGAGAGAGGGGGAAGCAGGCTCCCCACTGAGCAGAGAGCCCGATGCGGGGCTTGATCTCAAGACCTTGAGATCATGACCTGAGCCGAAGGCAGAGGCTTAACCCACTGAGCCACCCAGGCGCCCCATACTCATCCATTTTTAAATTATAGGTGCTGTGACAAATATGTGCTGTGAAAAAGAAGGATTTATTGGAGAGTTATAATTTGAGTTAGACTCAAAGTAAAAGTACTTGGTTTAGATATTTTCTTACTGAGATAGGAGCACAGAGATTTCAAGAAACAGTATCAGAAAAGACCCAACTCGTTTGTGACAATGGTGAATAGTCCAGTTGCTGGAACATAGGGTAGAGATTAAGTAGTAGGTAACATGGATCCTTTTATGTAGATAAATTGAATCCTTTTATGGAAATCTGTAGGGTCAATGCTAAAATTACCAAAGCGTGTCCATTCATAATGGAAATGTTATGGGATGATTTAAGGAAAGAAAGGCATGACTCACTTCCCCTTTTAGAAAAAGATGGCTCTGACTTACAAAAACAAACAAACAAACAAACAGATTATGAGGTAAAAAGGGGAAACTTTAAAGATTTACCATGATGGGGCACCTGGGTGGCTCAGTCAGTTAAGGGGCCACTTTTAGCTCAGATCATGATCCCAGAGTTCTGGGATGCAGCCCTGCATTGGGCTCCCTGCTTAGCAGAGAGCCTGCTTCTCTCTCTCCCTGTGCCTGCTGCTCTGCCTATTTGTGCCCTCTTTCTATCTCTCTGCCAAATAAACAAAAAAAAACAAAAAAAAAAAAAAAAAAGATTTACCATAGGAATAGAAATGTGGTCATAGTAGATCAGAAAAATTTAAGCCCAGTGAATGAAATTGTTTGGAGGGAAATAGAAATCAATGGAGAGAGATCTGATAGGTGTTCACTGCATTTTTTCAAGACAGAGATGATCTCTGTACCTGGATTCAGGTGTGTATCAGGGGTGGTAGGACAGGTAACCACAGAAAAGAATAACTTTTAGGTTTGTATTGGAAGCTCTTAATGGATTAGCATGCAATTTAATATGAAGGGAAACACTAAAATATGAACAGCTTTGGAGAAGATGAAACAGTCAAGTTTAAAAATGGTAAATCTGAGGTACTTGATAGTTACCTAGATAAAGGTAGATGTTTATTTGACTTTGGATCTGAAGAAGCTCATGAAACATATTATGTCTGGATAAAATATCTTAGTGACTGTGTATGCATGTGTAAGCTGCATTTAAGATTGAGATCATTAGGCTTGATGAAGTTATGTAGGGAATACAGAAGAAAATGAGAACTGAGAGCCAAACCTGAGGACCTCAGACTTTAGATTTTGGAGGTTATGTAAAGGAGGACATATCAGTAAAAGAAACTGAGATATGTTGATGAGGTATATAGAGGCTAAGAAAAGAAAGCCTATCATGAAGGAGAGAATGATCAAACTTTTCAAATGCTAAGAGTTTGAGTAACAGATTTTAGCAACATGGAGGTAATTGTAAACTTGAAAATGAGTTCAGTACACTTTTGGTATGAAAGCAAATTGAAATATGTTGCTAGCGGAGTAAGAAAGTAGAAATAGCAAGTGCAGATAACACTTTCCAGATGAAGAATAGAAAAATTGTATATTAGCTAGAGGAGACTGCTGAGGCTCTGTAATGTCAATCCATAATGTGCTTCCCACACAAATTAAAATTACTTTAGGGGTAAACGCAGTAACCAAATAATAATTTGGAATAATAATTACCATGGAACGTTTTATTATTGGTACATTTGAGGTTGGAATATATGGCTAAACTATGCTTCCAAATGGACTTGCTAACATGTTCTGCCTCACCTCAACTCCCCAAAAGGTTAAACTTTGAAACAGAGCTCCTGAGGGCAAGTTTTAATTTTCTCTATAGAAACCCTTGCTGCAAACTGTTGCTTGGTCCCTATAGGGGGTAGGCAGGACAGACTGTGTGCTCACAACCAGTAATAGATTAGTTTCACCCAATCAGGAAACCAGAGCAAAGACAAGCTACCAGAAAAATTACTCAGACGCAAATATGCCCCCATCCATACTCAGCATTGAATATTTTTACCTGCTTTTGCAAATTTTGCTCATTCAGAGCTTTGTTAGGGCCTTTGGAAGAAATGAACAGAAGTCTCTCTTGGTTATCCTACCCTTAGCTCCATCAACAGATTGCTGCTCCTTAGGTAATTATCCTGGTTCCCAAATGGGACACTGTAGAATCTTCCTCCAGAACGTAAATAATAAATTAATTCTAATCCCACTATGTGTCAAAGGCTGAAAATTTACTTCCTGTTTTATTATCCATCCATCCATAATATCTCCAACCATGTTCTTCCAATTAGTTTGTCCAATTTTCTTCAATGAAATTAAGTGATATTATCTATGCAATGCTAGAAATATAATAGAATCCTGCATTTGAGTGGACTAATTATTACCCTGAAGGAAGGAAAACGTATTTCTCTGTTCTCTACTACTGTCTCCCTTCATTCTCTTCACATTCCTTACTTTGCTAGTCCAGTTTATCTAAGACAACAGGGACAAGCCTGTAGTCCCACAAAGTCATGTTTGTGGACCTGTCTTAGTGAGATAGACTGCACTGATGAAACATTGCCATAAAGAAAAGGAGAAAGTTACCATAAGAGTTGGCATAAGTGTCATTTAGGCCAGATCTAAATGAAGGAGGGTTTTGAGAGGCTAAAAACAAAGCTAGGCTTTGTGTAGAGGGGTCAAAATGAGGTCTGGTTTGGAAAGTGGACCAAGGATACTGTTTCTGTGGAATCTAAAGTCAGTTTAATGTGGAAAGTTGTGTCTAGAAAACCATTATCTGCATCTTTGCTCCTGGATTAAAAATTGAGGTGGCTACTCTGTATCAAGATGACTTAGATACCCAGAAAAGAGTGGCATGTTTTATTCTTAGTGATATATTTTCAAACCACATTTCTGCTGATCTGATTTTCAGGGGACAGAATTTCTCAGTGATTAAGAAATGAGTAGTCAGTAAAGAAGGTGGCTGTTAGGCTACGTTACAGCTACAGTAAATCCTTAGAAACATATTGTTTCATGTTAACTTTGAGCTGGCCTTGTCTGTTGTCCCAGTCTAATGAATGAGACGGCCAATTTTAACTTTTTCAGTTTGTGTTAATTTTTATTTCCTCATTACTGATCTGTCATATATCAGAATCTCGTTGTTTGCCATTTTCTTAGTCTGAAATGGTCTGGCCTCATATATCCATATGAGTCACTCACCCTTACTTTTTTTTTTCCAATATCATTGTCACTGCAGTCTTCTCATCCTCTCTAAAATTTCAGCTTTTTCCCCTGAAAATTATTATCTCCATCTCTGCATTATTTTCTTATCCCTTATCACTATATTTACTTCCTGTAGGAAGCAGCCTCTAATATGGTCCCCAGAGTTCCCCATCTCCTGGTATTCAAGCCCCTGTGTAATTTCCTCTCCTTTAAATATGGGCAGGACTCACTGACACACTTCTTACAAGGACGATATGACCTAATAGAGGGATGCCATTTCTGAGATTAGATTTCCAAAAAATGATGGCTTCCACCTCTCTCTTTGGGGAAAATAAGCTAATATTTTATAAGTAACCCTATGGTCAAGATCCTATGGAAAAAAATGATGTCTCCAAACAACAGCCAATAGACACATGAGGGATCTTGTTAGTGAGCTTCTGAGCACAGCCATGAATGAGATGTTGACAGAAGCCTTATGAGAGACCCTGAGCCAGAAGCAGCCTGAATAGCTGCACCTGGATTTGTGACCCACAGGAACTGTGAGGTAGTGCATGTTTTAAGTTACTTACTTTTTGGCATAATTAAATATGCCATAATAGTACTAGATAACCATTACGTTTAGCGAGCTTGATTACTGTATTAGCAACTAGAATGTTAACCTTTGTAGGGAGTGATTTGGGATTTGTTTTATTTCCACTGTTTTTCCTTATTGCCTAAAACTGGGAATAACATTATAATTGCATATTAATATATGATCATAAGGCATCCGGATTTTGGCACCCTGATAAGGAAGTAGAATATTCTGTCTTAATACATCTAACTTATCATGTAATATAAGAGTTACTTGTCTGATCACACAAGGGTTTTTATCCAAAGGAAATCCACTTAACAAAAGGCACAGAGAAAAGAACAGCCTGGAAATTAGCAATTCCTTTTTTTTTTTTTTTAATTTTTTCTTTTTTTAAATTTAAACACATAAGGTAACCCCACCATTCTCTCCCAACACCCCTCCCACCCACCCCCCTCAGTTTGTTCTATGACATTAAGAGTCTCTTTTGGTTTGTCTTCCTCCAGATCCCATCTTGTTTCATTTATTCTTTTTCTACCTCCTTAACCCTCACCCCTGTTGTATCTC
Source organism: Taxidea taxus jeffersonii (assembly GCA_003697995.1). Taxonomy (NCBI): domain Eukaryota; kingdom Metazoa; phylum Chordata; class Mammalia; order Carnivora; family Mustelidae; genus Taxidea; species Taxidea taxus. The sequence continues at coordinate 47,538 of RCUC01139160.1, read as the reverse complement.
CACTTCCTCATATCAGGGAGATCATATGATAGTTGTCTTTCTCTGACTGACTTATTTCGCTAAGCATAATACCCTCTCCTTCCATCCATGTCGTCGCAAATGGTAAGATTTCATTTTGTTTGATGGCTGCATAGTATTCCATTGTATATATACACCACTTCTTCTTTATCCATTCATCTGTTGATGGACATCTACGTTCTTTTCATAAAGTGGCTATTGTGGACATTGCTGCTATAAACATTCGGGTACACGTGCCCCTTCGGATCACTACATTTGTATCTTTAGGGTAAATACCAGGTAATGCAATTGCTGAATCATAAGGTAGCTCTATTTTCAATTTTTTGAGGAAGCTCCATGCTGTTTTCCAGAGTGGTTGCACCAGCTTGCATTCCCACCAACAGTGGAGGAGAGTTCCCCTTTCTCCACATCCTCGCCAGCATCTGTCATTTCCTGACTTGTTCATTTTAGCCATTCTGACTGGTGTGAGGTGGTATCTCATTGTGGTTTTGAATTGTATTTCCCTGATGCCCAGTGATGTGGAGCACTTTTTCATGTGTCTGTTGGCCATCTGGAAGTCTTCTTTGCAGAAATGTCTGTTCATGTCCTCTGCCCATTTCTTGATTGGATTATTTGTTCTTTGGGTGCTGAGTTTGATAAGCTCTTTATAGATTTTGGATACCAGCCCTTTATCTGATATGTCGTTTGCAAATATCTTCTCCCATTCTGTCAGTTGTCTTTTGGTTTTGTTGACTGTTTCCTTTGCTGTTCATAAGCTTTTGATCTTGATGAAGTCCCAATAGTTCATTTTTTCCCTTGCTTCCCTTGCATTTGGCGTTGTTCCTAGGAAGAAGTTGCTGCGGCTGAGGTGGAAGAGGTTGCTGCCTGTGTTCTTCTCAAGGATTTTGATAGATTCCTTTCTCACGTTGAGGTCCTTCATCCATTTTGAGTCTATTTTCATGTGTGGTGTAAGGAAATGATCCAATTTCATTTTTCTGCATGTGGCTGTCCGATTTTCCTAATACCATTTGTTGAAGAGGCTGTCTTTTTTCCATTGGATATTCTTTCCTGCTTTGTCGAAGATTAGTTGACCATAGAGTTGAGGGTCTATTTATGGGCTCTCTATTCTATTCCACTGATCTATGTGTCTGTTTTTGTGCCAGTACCATACTGTCTTGATGATGACAGCTTTGTAGTAGAGCTTGAAGTCTGGAATTGTGATGCCACCAACTTTGGCTTTCTTTTTCAATATTCCTTTGGCTATTCGAGGTCTTTTCTGGTTCCATATAAATTTTAGGATTATTTGTTCCATTTCTTTGAAAAAATTGGATGGGATTTTGATAGGCATTGCATTAAATGTGTAGATAGCTTTAAGTAGCATAGACATTTTCACAATATTTATTCTTCCAATCCATGAGCATGGAACATTTTTCCATTTCTTTGTGTCTTCCTCAATTTCTTTCATGAGTACTTTATAGTTTTCTAAGTATAGATTCTTTGCCTCTTTGGTTGGGTTTATTCCTAGGTATCTTATGGTTTTGGGTGTAATTATAAATGGGATTGACTCCTTAATTTCTCTATCTTCTGTGTTGTTGTTGGTGTAAAGAAATGCAACTGATTTCTGTGCACTGATTTTATATCCTGACACTTACTGAATTCCTGTTCAAGCTCTAGCAGTTTTGAAGTGGAGGCTTTTGGGTTGTCCACGTATAGTATCATATCATCTGCAAAGAGTGATAGTTTGACTTCTTCTTTGCCAATTTGGATGCCTTTAATTTCTTTTTGTTGTCTGATTGCTGAAGCTAGGACTTCTAGAACTATGTTGAATAGCAGTGGTGATAATGGACATCCCTGCCGTGTTCCTGACCTTAACGGAAAAGCTCTCAGTTTTTCTCCATTGAGATTGATACTTGCCGTGGGTTTTTCATAGATGGCTTTGATAATATTGAGGTATGTGCCCTCTATCCCTACACCTTGAAGAGTTTTGATCAGGAAGGGATGCTGTACTTTGTCAAATGCTTTTTCAGCATCTATTGAGAGTATCATATGGTTCTTGTTCTTTCTTTTGTTAATGTACTGTATCACATTGATTGATTTGTGGATGTTGAACCAACCCTGCTGCCCTGGAATAAATCCCACTTGGTCGTGGTGAATAATCCTTTTAATGTACTGTTGGATCCTATTGGCTAGTATTTTGGTGAGAATTTTCGCATCTGTATTCATCAAGGATATTGGTCTGTAATTCTCTTTTTTGATGGGATCCTTGTCTGATTTTGGGATCAAGGTGATGCTGGCCTCATAAAATGAATTTGGAAGATTTCCTTCCATTTCTATTTTTTGGAACATTTTCAGGAGAATAGGAATTAATTCTTCTTTAAATGCTGGTAGAATTCCCGTGTGAAGCCATCTGACCCTGGGCTATTGTTTGTTTGGAGATTTTTGATGACTCTTTCGATCTCCTTACTGTTTATGGGCCTATTCACATTTTCTATTTCTTCCTGGTTCAGTTTTGACAGTTTATATGTCTCTAGGAAAGCATCCATTTCTTCCAGATTGTCAAATTTGTTGGCATAGAGTTGCTCATAATATGTTCTTATGATTGTTTGTATTTCTTTGGTGTTGGTTGTGATCTCTCCTCTTTCATGCATGATTTTATTTCTTTGGGTCCTTTCTCTTTTCTTTTTGATAAGTCTGGCCAGGGGTTTATCAATCTTATTAATTCTTTCAAAGAACCAGCTCCTAGTTTCATTGATTTGTTCTCTTGGTTTTTTTTTGTTTCTATTTAATTGATTTCTGCTTTGATCTTTATTATTTCTCTGCTCCTGCAGGGTTTAGGCTTTCTTTGTTGTTCTTTCTCGAGCTCCTTTTGGTGTAGGGTTAGGTTGTGTATTTGAGACCTTTCCTGTTTCTTGAGATAGGCTTGTATCGCTATATATTTTCCTCTCAGGACTGCCTTTGCTGTGTCCCACAGATTTTGGACCGTTGTGTTTTCATTATCATTTGTTTCCATGGTTTTTTTCAATTCTTCTTTAATTTCCTGGTTGACCCATTCATTCTTTAGAAGGATGCTGTTGAGTCTCCATGTATTTGTGCTCTTTCCAAATTTCCTCTTGTGATTGAGTTCTAGCTTCAGAGCATTGTGGTCTGAAAATATGCAGGGAATGATCCCAATCTTTTGATACCGGTTGAGACCTGATTTATGAACCAGGATGTGATCTATTCTGGAGAATGTTCCATGGGCACTAGAGAAGAATGTGTATTCTGTTGCTTTGGGATGGAATGTTCTGAATATATCTGTAATGTCCATCTGGTCCAGTGTGTCATTTAAGACCTTTATTTCCTTGTTGATCTTTTGCTTGGATGATCTGTCCATTTCAGTGAGGAGTGTGTTAAAGTCTCCAACTATTATTGTATTCTTGTCCATGTGTTTCTTTGATTTTGTTATTAATTGGTTTATATAGTTGGCTGCTCCCATGTTAGGGGCATAGATATTTAAAATTGTTAGATCTTCTTGTTGGACAGACCCTTTGAGTATGATATAGTGTCCTTCCTCATCTCTTATTATAGTCTTTGGCTTAAAATCTAATTGATTTGGGGCACCTGGATGGCTCAGTTTGTTAAGCGGCTGCCTTTGGCTCAGGTCATGATCCCAGCGTCCTGGGATCGAGTCCCGCATCGGGCTCGTTGCTCGGCAGGGAGCCTGCTTCTCCCTCTGCCTCTGCCTGCCACTCTGTCTGCCTGTGTTTGCTTGCTCTCTCTCCCTCTCTCTCTGTCAAATAAATAAATAAAATCTTTAAAAAAAAATCTAATTGATCTGATCTAAGGATTGCCACCCCAGCTTTCTTCTAATGTCCACTAGCATGGTAAATTGTTTTCTACTCCCTCACTTTCAATCTGGAGGTGTCTTCGTATATAAAATGAGTCTCTTATAGGCAGCATATTGATGGGTTTTATTTTTTTATCCATTCTGAAACCCTGTGTCTTTTGATTGGGGCATTTAGCCCATTTATGTTCAGGGTAACTATTGAGACATATGAATTTAGTGCCATTGTATTGCCTGTAAGGTGATTGTTACTGTATATTGTCTCTGTTCCTTTCTGATCTAATACTCTTAGGGTCTCTCTTTGCTTAGAGGACCCTTTTCAATATTTCCTGTAGAGCTGGTTTGGTGTTTGCAAATTCTTTCAGTTTTTGTTTGTCCTGGAAGCTTTTTATCTCTCCTTCTATTTTCAATGATAACCTAGCTGGATATAGTATTCTTGGCTGCATGTTTTTCTCGTATAGTGCTCTGAATATATTATGCCAGTTTCTTCTGGCCTGCCAGGTCTCTGTGGATAAATCTGCTGCCAATCTAATATTTTTACCATTGTATGTTACAGACTTCTTGTCCTGTGCTCCTTTCATGATTTTTCTCTTTGTTGCTAAGACTTGTAAATTTTATTATTAGATGATGGGGTGTGGACCTATTCTTATTGATTTTGAGGGGGACTCTCTGCACCTCCTGGATTTTGATGGTTGTTCCCTTTGCCATATTAGGGAAATTCTCTACGATAATTCTCTCCAGTATACCTTCTCCTCCACTCTCTCTTTCTTCTTCTTTCGGAATCCCAATTATTCTAATGTTGTTTTGTCTTATGGTATCACTTATCTCTTGAGTTCCACCCTCGTGGTGCAGTAGTTGTCTCTCTTTTGCTAGCAAGTCCTTTTGACACATGTGACCACATTACACATGACTGATAATGTGTTGCCTTTTATTACAAATGAAGAAATAAACAGCGCAAGAGTTCATCAGCTGTACCTCAATCTTTTCTTCATTCTTGGAGGTTATGTAAAGAAATAAGACTTAAAACAAATTTTGTAGCATCAGTTTGTTGATATATATAGCAATTTACTAATTATATCCCTGACGAACCACAGACAGCTTCCATTTGTACTGAATTCTTGCTTATCTATCTACCAGTTATTAAGCAAAGTGGTTTTGTAATTTGATGTGTACCACAAAATATAACATATATTCTAAAAATTATAATAATTTCCCCATTCCAGTCCTGATCACTCTACTTCTCTCATGAATCATGTTTCTGTATTTGTGGGGGAAGTTTCTAGGACCATTGCTCTATGAAGTAGTCCATTGTAGTATCTCTATCCCAAATATGCTATTTTTAAAACTTAAGCTTTATTATAATTCTTAACAATTTGGGACACAAGTCCCAATCCTTTATTTTTTTAAAGAAGGCTTTATATATTCTTGGTTGCAAGTCCATTGAGAAAGGCTTATTGAATCCACTTCACAAAATTGTGAATTTCATTGAGGTGAATGTACAAATCAAGTTAGAAAGAAAAACAGCCCTCAAAATATTGAGTTTATCCTTACATAAAATTCTTGCACATCTTTAATTTATTTCCAGATACCATATATTTTTGTTGTAATTGTTGGCATCACTTTGAAAAATATATTTTGTAATTCTGTATTGGTAGTGAATAAAATCATAAATGATAATAAGAGAAATAATAATATGAAATGATAAGAAGAGAAATCTTTGATTTTCATGTAATTAAATTTATTAATTTTTGCCTTGTCATTTGTTCTGCAAAAGTTTTACACAAGAAGTTCCTTTTTTGCCTCTAGGACACAAAGAAGTTTTCCTTAATTTTCCTTTATTAGCTCTACAATTTAACCTTCAAAATTAAATATTTAATCCATCTAGTTTCCATCCTTGAATGTCGTGTTTGATTAAGTTTCTTGTTCTCTAGATGGAGAACTAAGCTTCTTGCTGCAATCTACTTAAACTCTCTATCTTTCCCTAGTGATTTTTGATAATGCTTTATTGTATATGAAATGGCCAGATACAATGGTCTAGTTTCTAGCTCTCTATTTTTTCAGTCGGTTTATCTGTGTGTGTGTGTGTGTGTGTGTGTGTGTGTGTTTAAGATTTTATTTATTTGAGAGAGAGAAAGAGACAGAGTGAGAGAGCATGAGAAGGGAGGTCAGAGGGGGGAGCAGACTCCCCATGGAGCTGGGAGCCTGACGTGGGACTTGATCCCAGGATTCCAGGATCATGACCTGAGCCGAAGGCAGTCACTTAACCAACTGAGCCACCCACCCAAGCACCCCTGTGTGTTTTTATAAGTGTCAAAATTTAAAACATAAAACTAATACAATAGCCTACTATGGTATATCTTATTTTATCTTCTTTTTAAAAATTGATTGGGCTCTTGTGAATTCTTATACCTCTCTATACATTTTAGAACATTGTATTTTTTTTAAAAAGAATAAAATTCCTTGAATTGGGAATGCATAGAATTTACATAAATTTAAAATTAGAGGACAGAATTGAAGAATTTAATAGAAGAAATAGATTGTTATCTAGAACACATAAATTACTTTGTCAAATTAACAACAAAGATAATAAAGCTATAACAGAAAGTAAATAAAGAATATATATTTAGCCAGTTTATGGAATAGGAAACCAAAAGAGTCAATAAGCATATGAAGACATGTGCTTAAAGTCATTGGCATTAAAAAAGGTTGGTTAAGTATACTGGGTTATCATTTTATATCTCAGTTACTTTCACATAAAACCCCTTTATAATCCCAAGTGTTGATGGGGATGTTTCATGAAATTGTAAAATTCTATTGGTCATGAGATTATCTTTGGAACTTTCCTAGAAATGCAAATGCATTTTTTTTTTTTTAATGCTCAGCACAGGATAAGTGCTCAGTATTTTGTGTTTACTGCCTTAAACAATCAAAGTAAAAAAAAAAAAAAATTCCATTATCAAGAATGTGTCAGCTTGAACAATAACACAACCATAGTCTTACCTTGCTCATTAAGGGTAATAAGACACACAAATATCTTGGATTTCCTAAAGCCTATATTAAGATGAATTGCTGATGTATATCTCACACAGATAAAAGGTCATGCAATCAATTGTTTTATAGACATAAACAATTTGGGGCAACTTCACAATGCGTAAATAGCAACAGTGAGGTCCTTTGTAATGTTTTCTGTACCAATTAAGGGAAACGACACCAAGAAAAATACAGATTTAAATCTCTCAACTATGGTACATTTTTTTTCTTGCCTCTGATTTTTCCCTTTGATAATTATTTATTATCTTCACACATTTAAATATCAATTTTTTTTTACTACTAATTTTACACCTTATAGGACTTTTTTTCTGTGTATGCAGCGTCAAAACTCTAATTTCACTTATCTTAAGGTACCAAAAAAGCCTTCTTTCTTCAACATGATGGACATTCGTGTCATTATGTAGTATGCAAGAGGCAGGAAAGAAATGAATATGGAATCAAAGTACACATCAGAGTGATCTAAACTATAGGAAAAAATGAGCATGGCAAGAGGACGACAACTCAGAGTTTAAAGGATCTTGTAAAAATCAAAGCAGTAATGAATTTCACTAGACACAACCAGCCCCTATTATCAGTAGATGAATGGAAATCTCCATTTTTCTTTTAGGGGTAAGAGTAGGAAAAGAAAATGGCAAAAGACAAGTGAAAGATAGGTAGTTTAGGGGAAAACTACTACATGAAGACAGTTTCTTATTATGAATTGCATTTTATTTTAATGAAGTTTTTTATGTGTTCACTGAAGTACTTAATCTCCCCAAATTCTATCCATTTGTTGTAGCTACCAAACCCACAAAATAGTATCTGTAATAATTATTTCCTCTAGTCCCCCACAGAATGATTTAAAAGGTATTATTTCAGTTATTTCATACGGTAACAAAAGTAGTTAGGTCAGGCATAAGATATTATTAGCAAACTGACACTGTATTTTAAAAAGTAAAGTTAGATCTTCTGTTTAAAGAATAGAAAGGTATAAACTAAAACCTAATTTTTCTTACTTCAAATGCTATATTGCTGCCATGTACATTATTCTATAATATTAGGCAATTGTAGTAGTTTCAAGTAATTCAGCAGATACAAAATGAACCTTACTTAGGTTTGCATGTTTAGGTAAGAGAGCAGTAAGTGATTATCACCCTAATCTGGCACCTTCTACTTAGTCATGCCGATAATGTTCTATGAAGCAGTTTAAAAGACAGTCCTTGTGTTTACCAAATATAGTTTTGGCTTTAAGACAGTTTTAGAATTATTACTTGTGAGATAAAAATTAAAAGATGGTAACATGCCAAACTTCATTTTTGTAAACGCAGAAGTAAAATATATTATGGCTCTTGAGCCAAATGAGTAAGAAAAATGAAATTAGTTGGGGCGGGGTGGGGATCGGATAGGTGGATGGACAAGATGTTCTTGCAAAATGGCAAGAGAATCAGAAATAAATTTCAGGGGCGCCTAGGTGGCTCAGTGGGTTGAGCCTCTGCCTTTAGCTCAGGTCACGATCTCAGGGTCCTGGGATTGAGCCCCGCATTGGGCTCTCTGCGTATCGGAGAGCCTGCTTCCCCCTCTCTGCCTGCCTCTGCCTACTTGTGATCTCTGTCTGTCAAATAAATAAATAAAATCAAGAAAAAAAAACAAATAAATTTCAAATGTACCAACACTAACTGCTAGTAGAGGGAAAGCAATACAGAAAAGAAAAAGAACAAAGTGAACAAACTGCAAGGAAAATAAATGATCAGTGTCTGGATCATCCCATGGGCACTCAGGTCTAACAGTTGGAGAAGTTTAGTACCTAATTATGGGCAGGATAAAATTCAACAAAGGAGCTTATTTCTCCCTCTTATCTTTCCTGCATGACTGTACCCTAATATTTACAGACAATGATGTTTCTCTTTTTCTTAACTCACTATTCCCCATGTCCTACCACAGCTTTCATTACAGACGAATTAATTATTTTTTCAATGTATTCCATGTGTAAATCACTGCTATTTTTGTTGCTTTAAAATGGGAAATAAGAATGTTTATAATATCACATTTTGGTTTTTAATTTTTTTTTGTAAGAGTAAAGAGAATGGGGAACAATGATTTAATATAATGGAATCTCTCTGGATTAACTATATTTTGCTTTAATAAGCTTATTTGCATATATATATATATTTGTTATTTTAAGTGTAAATTCCATGCTATTCATTCCATTCAAATTTTGTGCAAACACTACCACTATTTCCAAAAACTGTTTAATACAATAACAAAAACTCAACTTAATAAACAATTAATAATAAGATGGACTACTTCATAAATTCATATGATATTCTTGCACAGGGGCATGCTAAGCTTCTCTCTACTGTTCTAATTTTTATAAATGTGCAGCCAGATTGAGCACTTGAGTAGTTTTTCTCACAGTAGTATCCATGTTAGAGCTTCAGGAAATCCACCAAATATAATGATGGCATTCTATTGGAAATTAATAGTAAGAACAATTTGTGCCACATTTCCCTGCTCGCTGCTTCACTCTAAATTCTGAATTGCCAAAATTCTTCACTCATTCTTATAATTCTAGGAGAAGATATATTTGTACTCAAGCCTGAGATCTAAAAGTGATGTAAAGCACCAGCTTAGCAGAATTATATTTTCTCAGCCAGCTGGCGTTTGAGACTTTGATTGATGTCATTATGTGATATTATGTAAAGCAAGTCAGACCTCAAAGGAAAGGTATCACATATGCATTTATCTGCAGATTTAAATTCATTATATTTAATTTCTTAAAATTTGTATGTTTAAATTTTGTGTATCCAACTGTTATAACAACATATGCTGGGATCATGGCTACAGCAGTGCTACTTGAATTACATGAACATTGTATTATATAAGAACCTATTCTTTGAATATCCTTTTTTAGCTTATATGATATTTAAGCATTCTTGTTTTCTTTTTTTATAAGGATTTTATTTATTTATTTGACAGAGAGAGAGTGCACACAAGCAGTGGGGGAGGGACAGGGGAAGAGGCAGAGAGAGACGGAGAAGCAGAATTCCCGCTGAGCAGGAAGCCTGATGCAGGGCTCCATCCCGGGACCTGAGATCATGACCAGAAGAGCCAAAGGCAGATGCTTAACCAACTAAGCTACCCAGGTGCCCCTTGTTTTCCTGATAAATTTCTTAAGTATATATCTGGTAATAAGCTCAAGGATTATAAAAATGAAAATTCTATTTTGAAAAAGTAGCAAAAAATATTTTTATTCTAATACTTTCTAATCATTTATATCCTTTTAAAGTAACTGTTAAAATAGAATATTCTTTTTTTTTAAGATTTTATTTATTTGTTTGGCAGAGAGAGAGATCACAAGTAGGCAGAGAGGCAGGCAGAGAGAGAGGGGGAAGCAGGCTCCCTGCTGAGCAGAGAGCCTGATCGGGGCTCAATCCCAGGACCCTGAGACCATGACCTGAGCTGAAGGCAGAGGCTTAACCCACTGAGACACCCAGGCGCCCCTAGAATATTCTTAATAGATTGAAAACTATTTTTATAGGTCTAGTTAATCATGTGTTACTTTATATAATGAAAGGTTATTGATTTTCACATTATACATAGTATGTTTTCCTGAATGAAATCCATTTGTGTCTCAAAGTGGAATATGCGTACTAAAACAATACAATAAGTAATATTTAGCTGCTTCTTTGATAAACATGTTCCAAACAATTATAACTCAAATTGCAGCACTCCAAAATGCTTCCTACTCATAAATTATTTTACTTTATCTTTTGTTCTGCTTTCTTTATAATTTACCTTAGACTTGATGCTATTTATTTATTTATTTATTTATTTATTTTTGGCTTGATGCTTTTTAAACTCCCACATTCATCCCGTCCCATGTCATGTGAATTCATTCATTTTTTTCTTATCAGGGCCACTGTTTTTCAGCCCTATCGTCTGCCCATATTTATCCCCCAGAAAAATACGTATCCTTAAAACCAGTCATATCTGTCAAATCATTATCAAGTGATCAGTAACTTTGGGACTTTCTATACAGTTCAAATGGTCTTTCTAGCATCTTGGCTAATGTTAAATTCATTTGTAATTAAACACATCTTATTTTTCACTTGTCCTATATTTTTAAATAATTTCCATCCCAATAACCTATAGATTTCCTTCTCTCCACCTGACTTGAGCAATATTGTCACCAAGTCATTGATCCTGACTGCCAGGGTCTTAACCTGCTCCATTTGCAAAATTTAAAATGTGGAATTTTACTCCCTGACCAAACCCTCATACCCGGAGGGCACTCTTCTACTTCACAATATACTGGAAATCAAATGGGCTCTGAAGTTTAAGTTTTACACTTACTGACTATGTGAATTTTGGAATAATTCTTGATCTTTGAGCCTCATTTTTCTCTCATTTAAAATGAAAAGAAAATTACTCTGTATCCCATGGAGTTTATTTAAATATATGTTTAAATATATCTTTACCTAAAGTATATTCATTTGATAATTGCAGAAAGCAGTTAGATACTTATTTTTCTGTACTTCAAAAAGAAGTCAATAAGGTGAAAATACCACTTTTGGATTTACACTCCAAATATAACTATATGGTAACTCCTATATATGTTCTTAATTGCATCTCAGAGAAAGAAGGAAATTCTCTACTTAGGACTATCTTATTAACTTTAGGTTTTTATTTTTTTTCTTTTTGCCTGGAGGGGATTAGTTTCAAGATGATCATCTTTTTCTCTTACATTTTAGAATAGGTTTAATAACCAATTAGAACCATGGAGAATGTGACTAGAAGATGTCCAATTCTGTGGCGTGAGAGAACACACAAGATAGATAATTATCACCGGCATTTGTTACCCTACAAATAAAATCATGTTTTGAAATGTCAAAATGTTATATGATTTTTACAAAGGTAAATAAACTGACAACACAGAACACAAGCAGCAATTATTCCCGTAGCTAATTCTGTAATTGTAGGAGATTTTTTGTTTGTTTAAAGGAGGAAGTTAATATGATCATACATTCAATAACTGAAAGGTTTGTCACAAAAATGGGATAAATTTATGTGGCATTTTGCCATCATTGCCAAAAGAGAACTCAGGGGGCGCCTGGGTGGCTCAGTGGGTTAAAGCCTCTGCCTTCAGCTCAGGTCATGATCTCAGGGTCCTGGGATTGAGCCCTTTATTGGGCTCTCTGCTCAGCAGGGAGCCTGCTTCCTCCTTTCTCTCTGCCTGCCTCTCTGCCTACTTGTGATCTCTGTCTATCAAATAAATAAATAAAATATTTTTTTAAAAAAAGAGAAAACTTAGGAAGTGGTTCAATGGCTTTATATTTGGGGAGGAATTCAAGCAACCTCATTAAAAGATGTCCACAGGCAATCTTTGTGTCATCAATATATAAAATTGAATGCAGAATTTAGTAACAAATTTTTATTGTTTGTATCTTTAGAGTGTTTTTTCAGCTTTTAATAATGTAATTAGTGTCAGTACCAGTCCATAGTTTAACATACATTTTCTTTTGCAAAATATTAGGTATTATCTTTATTCCATTTAAAAAATGAGCTCTTTCTGAAAAAAAAAATGTGCTCATTCCATAAGTCTGTTGGATTTTGCAATACAGCTTTAAACAAAGCAACAGATGATTTCTGATTTTTTTTTTAAGATTTTATTTATTTATTTGTCAGAGAGAGAGGGAGAGAGAGCGAGCGAGCATAGGCAGACAGAGAGGCAGGCAGAGGCAGAGGGAGAAGCAGGCTCCCTGCCAAGTAAGGAGCCCGATGTGGGACTCCATCCCAGGATGCTGGGATCATGACCTGAGCCAAAGGCAGCTGCTTTACCAACTGAGCCACCCAGGCGTCCCTGATTTCTGATTCTTTAGCTGAAAATTCGTCTCTAAACATGTCCTCCATTTCTACAACACACAATTTTCCAATACGTTCTTCAGCTACAAAAGCTGAATATAACGAGACAACAGATTTTCATTTTATATTGTCACATTTGATTACTTCTGTTTCAAGTCTTGACTGAAACTCTGACATACATATCAATAATTACCATTATTCCTATTTAAAGTAAGCAAACTTCAAAGAATCTTTCTCACTCCCTTTCTTTCTATCTTTCTTTCAAGTAGTGGTTTCTTAGATGGTGTTTGTGTGCCACCAACACAGCACATTGTTTATTGGCAAAAAACAGAAAACAATACCTGGGATAGCTGGAACAAGAGCTTGCTAGAAGAGTTTATCCAATATTTGCATAGACATTCAAAATGATTAGAATCCTTGCATTGCATTAGTAGTCCTGATAAATGAAGGCCAAATCAGAACTAATCAAATTGATATACTGGGGAAAATTAGGGATGGGAGCTACAACTATGAGTATGTATAAAATATTTTTTTGGCATCATAAATCTTTATAATAAAACTTAATTAGAATTATTTTTTAAGAATTACTTATGATTATCGTGTTGCATGTAATTTAACATTATTGAAAATTTATTATATGTTGAATATCGCATCAGGCTTTCTATAAACATCATTATCCCAATTTATTTGAAATTAAGCAAAATTGTTACAGTAGCATACATGTATTTAATTAGCAACTGGGTAATGATTCTGCTATATCACTAGTTGATTAAGGTTTACTTTACTGAAATTCTAAGGAAAATAATGAGTAAAGGTCAATCAACAATTGATGAAATAAAACTTTATCAATGCCGTGTAAAATCTAGCATATCTGCCACTCTCCAGAATGAATGAGTTGGTCAATGGCTCAGTGAAACAGTAAGCAAGGCAGATTCACAATTTAGTAAAAATGTCTTTCTTCCCAGAACACAAGAATCTGCACCTAGGACCTTCACAACAACCCACACTGGAAAGCTGTATTTATACTACTCAAATAAAATCAAGGAAAAATAAAATCATCTTGATATAGAACTTTCCGTGTAATTGATGTAATATCTTCACTTTAAAAAGCACTTTGTTCTTTCATTTTTTAATATAGACAGAAATACTGTTGGAGAATTTTTACTACCTCAAAGTCAGTAGAGATGCTTATTATGTTAACATCTGATTTTACTCTAGATTAATAAATATACCGTCATTCATTATATCACATTCTTTGCATTCCAATTCAGTATCATAAGTGTGTGTTAGTAGAGGCATCAAAATTATTAACCTATAAACACTAAGATTGGAGAAAGTAGTCATCGTTACTGTTTTAGGAAACTCTAGAAATTTTAATAATCTCTTTTCTATATGTTGCTGTAGAGAAAATTTTATAAGTTAGTTATCTAATATATATGTATGCAATGTTTGCTTAACTTATAGTCATTTCATTTTAAATAAAGACTGCTTGGGTTTTCAGTCCTCAGAGTCAATGTTAGGCTATGAAACCAGAAGGTTAGCTCGGCTCAGTGTCCATGGAGACAAATCCCAGATTCCTCAATAGCAACAGGATTTATATGGCACTATTTCTATAATGTATCACTTTGGACTTAATAATATTCTGTAATGTAACAGAAAAAAGCTAAAGTACCAGACTACTCAAATCCATGTTTAAAAGAATAGAATTCAATTTATTCTGAAAGTGTAACAATAACTCATTTCCAAATGACATGAAGAAAGCAGCGGGCATCAGATAAGTTTATTGCTATTTGTGTGAACTGTCAGGAAAAAAGAGAATTATCCAGTTGAGCATACTGAGAGACTTATTATCACATACAAATCATGCAGTTCAATACAGAAAAGTGCTCAGGATCATACGTCAAGAAAAAAATATTGGAAGGAATGAAGATGCTTGCCTTCCATTCAGACAATTTGAGTTTTGAAGGACTTTTTATTAATCATTCTCATTCTTTCACTCACATGAATGCACACATGTATACACGCAATCACTTGCTAATCAAGTCACATTAATTATGTTAAAGCAAAATTGTCATATTTTAATATCCCTGATCACAGTCTTCAGAGGATTTCCTTTGTTTATTAAGTAAAAACCAAAAAACAAAAAATTAGCTATGTTGTTAAAGGCCTTTGAAGTTTAGACTCACCTTTATTTTATCTTTCAAAATTATTGATCATTCAATGTATATAGATCAATGAATTTCTTGAAAGTCTGTGTAAAGACAAGCCTAGAATTCAAATACAGTTAGCATTGATTGAGTACCAACCATGTCCTGGACTAGGCATTTTAGCATATGATACCTCACTAACACTCCTAACAATCTTATAAACTCAACCATTGAAATCCTAGAATAAAGGAAAGGAAAATAGTCCTTGAGTTTTCCAGTTTAGATTTTTTATTTCCAGCATAGATTTTTTGACATTTTATGTCCCTTTGCCTTTTACTTTCTATTACAAATAAATTGTAGATTATTTCATTACTCTTAAGAAATGTAACCAAATTTATTGTTAGGAAATTGGAAGCAAATGTACTTTAAATAAGGATGGTGTTCTACTCCTTAAAAGCAAACATTTTATGCAAGATAGTTACTATTCTATAGAAATTAAGAATATTGCATTACATTTGATACTTTGTGATTGATGAACTTGTGGATTGCTCTTTATTGTCTTTATTGTAATCTACTTGACTTAGTTTCATCACTTTTTAATTAGCAGAAAATTGTGTCATCTGTGTCTAAGGCAAAATTTGTATGTTTTCTCCATCTTCATAGATAAACTTTCAGCATCAATGAGTAACTATTTGAAATACTAATTTATGTGTAAATAGAGGAACTCTATTAATGATCTTTTAAAAGTCTTTAAAAATGATCTTTTAAAAATCTTTAAAAATATTAATTTTTGTTCTAAGTAGAATTTTTGTTCTTTAATATTAATAAGGGAGTCCCTGAGGCTAGTAATTATACTCCTGTGTATCCACTTTTTTTTCTTTTTGTAATTACAAAAGAAGTATTTTAATAACCATTTTCAATCACTGTGGCTATTCTTTGATACTTCACCAAATGTTAGCAAGTGATAGTTTCTTTTTCTTCTTCTCCTCCTCCTTCTTTATCTAGTTGTTGTTATTCTCCTCTTCCTTCTCCTTCTTCTTCTTCTTCTAATTTCATGAGTAGAATTTAGTGATTCATCACTCACATATAACACCCAGTGCTCCTTACAAGTGTCCTTCTTAATACCCACACCCATTTAACGTATCCCTGCCCACCTTCCCTCCATCAACCCACAGTTTCTTCTTTATAGTTAAGAGTTTCTTATGATTTGTTCTCCTCTCTTTTCTCCCCCTTCCCCATGTTCATCTGTTTCATTTATTAAATTCCACAGATGAGTGAAATCATACACTGTCTTTTCTCTTATTTCGCTCAGCTCTCTTGCTCTATCCATTTCTTTGCAAATGGCAAGATTTCATTCTTTTGATAACTGAATAATATTCCATTATATATGTATATATATAATAATATAATGTATAATATAATATGTAATATAAAATTATAACAAAATAATACAATATAATAATATATAAAATGGAATTAAATTTTATATGTGTGTGACATATGATGTATATATATAATATATATAACATCTTCTTTATCCAATTATCAGTTAATGGACGTATGGGATTTTTCCATAATTTGGTTATTGTTGATAATGCTGTTATAAACATCAGGGTGCCTGTGCCCCTTTGAATCAGTATTTTTTGTATCCTTTGGGTATCCATTAATGATCTTAAGTAATTACTTAAAGAATAAATAAGAAAGTGCACACATGGCAAATAAGCATATGAAAAGATGCTCCATATTATGTCACTAAGGAAATGCAAATTAAAACAATAAGATCCTGCTACACAAGTATTAAAATAGCCAAAATCCAGAACATGGAGACTATCAAATGTTGGTAAGAACATGGAGCAACAGAAACTGTCATACATTAATGATGGGAATGCAAAATGGTACAGCCACTTTGGAAGTCAATTTGGTGGTTATTAACAAAACTAAATGTACTCTTTTACCATATAATCCAGCAATTGTGTTCCTTGTTATTTTCCACACAAAAATATGCACACAGATGTTCATAATATATTTATTCATAATTGCCAAAACTTGAAGATAACCAAGATGACCTTCAATAATGCATAAACTGTGGTACATTCAGACAATGGAATATTATTAAGATTTCAAAAGAAAAGAGTTATAAATGTATGAAAAGACATGGAGGAAGCTTAAATACCTATTACTAAATGGAAGAATCCAATCTGAGAAGGCTATATACTGCTACAATTCCAACCATAAGTCATTCTGGAAAAGGCAAAAACTATGGAGAAACTAAAAAGATCAGTGGTTGCAGTGGGGAGGAAATGAATAGGCAGAACATTGAAGATTTTTAATGCAGTAAAAATATTTTGTATGATGATGATGATGATTTTCCCAAACTCATAGAATATAAAGTGCCAAGAAGGAACCCTAATGTAAACTATGGATTTTGGATGATGATAACATGTCAGTATGTATTCATTCTTGGTAATAATAAAATATACCATTTTGGTGAGGAGTGTTGATCATGGGGTTGGCTATAAATATGTGGAGGGAGGTGGGTATATGGAAAATTTCTGTATTTTTCTTTCAATTTAACTGGAAATATAAAACTTATAAAAAAACATAAAGTCTCAAATTAATAAAAAAGAAAAATACTTTTGTATGAAGACAAATATCTCTTCCCAACTTACCAGCTAATTAATTCACCAACTAAAATGCTCACTTTTTCTATTAGATCTAAGAACTATGAATTTACTGCATAAAATGCAACCCCATTGAACATAGAATTATCATTTACCTCATTTTTTTTTTTTTTAATTTATTAGAGAGAGAGAGAGAGCGAGCACAGGCAGACAGAGAGGCAGGCAGAGGCAGAGGGAGAAGCAAGCTCCCTGCCGAGCAAGGAGCCCGATGCGGGACTCGATCCCAGGACGCTGGGATCATGACCTGAGCCGAAGGCAGCTGCTTAACCAACTGAGCCACCCAGGCGTCCCATGTCATTTACCTCATTTATAATGAGTTCTAAAGCAGATACACTAGAGGTCAACTTGTTATGAAAAGGCGAATAAGGGAAAAAGAAAAAGAAAGATGGAGATAGATAGTGTCATGTATTTTTGTATTTTTAGTTCTCAGATTTGTTACTTAGAACTCACCAGTTTAACTGACATATTACAGGAAATGGGAACCCATGGGGAGTGGGAGAAAAAAAGAGATTTTATTAAAAAAAACAGGAATGAGACACATTATTTATTATTATTGCTTTATTAAACGTTAGTGTTAGTGGCCAGTTAGAATAGCTAATATCAAAAAGATAAGAACCAGCAAGTGTTGGCGAGGATGAGAAGAAAAAGGAACCCTCATGCATTGTTGGTGGGAATGTAAATTGATGCAGCCACTGTGGAAAATAGTTCAGGGGTTTCTTAAAAAACTGAAAATAGAAATATCATAGGACCCAGTAATTCCACTATTGGGTATTTACCCAAAGAAAGCAAAAACACTAACTGGAAATGATATATGCACCCTGATGTTTACTGCAGCATTATTTATAATAACCAAGATATGAAAGCAACCCAAGTGTCCATCCATAGGTGAATGGATAAAAAAGATAATACACATATGATGGAATATTATTCAGCCATAAAAAAGAAGTCTTGACATTTGTAACAACATAGATGGTCATAGAGGCTATTATGCTAAGTGAAATAAGTCAGGCAAATATCATACAATTTCACTTATGTGGAGCCTAAAATAGCAAAACAAACACACACACACACACACACACACACACGGATTCTTAAATATGGAGAACTGGTGGTTGTCAGAGGAGAGGTGTGGGGAGGAATAGGCAAAAAATAAAGGTGATTAAGAGGTACAGACTTCAGTTATAAAATAATTAGGAATATATTCAGTAATATTCTAATAATGTTGTATGGTGACAGATGATGACTATGCTTATTGTGGTGAGTATTGAGTAATATATAGAATTGTGAAATCAATATGTTGTACACCTGAAACTAATACAACATCGTATGGCAATTATACTTAAAAAATTAGTCTCCTAGGGCGCCTGGGTGGCTCAGTGGGTTAGGCCTCTGCCTTCAGCTCAGGTCATGATTCCAGGGTCCTGGGATCGAGCCCTGCATCGGGCTCTCTGCTCGGTGGGGAGCCTGCTTCTCCCTCTCTCTGCCTGCCTCTCTGCCTACTTGTGATCTCTGTCAAATAAATTAAAAAAAAAAAAAATTAGCTCCTTTCCTAGAAATATAGCGTGCTCCTTTCTAATATTCAGCATACTATCACGTTGTTACCTAACATCATTTTTGTAATAAAAATAAGAAACTGTAAATTGTGTGAACCTCCTATAAATGACCTCTAAATAAAAATGCATATCACTCCCATTATTACTTCCTGTACTCTCACCAGAATTGCCTAAATATCCCCCCACTACTTTAAAATATGTCTGGAACTGACAACTTGCATTTTTTTTCCAATCACAGTCCCTTAGACATTACCTGTCATTTGATGTTTATGGTGTATAATTTACTGTATAATTTATAATATTCAGATTTTGTTTAATAAATATTTTAAATCCAAACTATTACTAAAATGTGGGGCACTTTGATTGACATTGCCTATTCATGTAAAATATGATGGCATCTCCTTTTAAGGATTATATTTTTCTTGGAATAAACACATTTTACTCTTCAGATACATTTTTTTGCATGTTATCAATTATAGGTTATTTGGATTATAACATTTATCTAACATAATCAATAATATAACTGATTACTACCTGTCATGAAGTCTTTGATGTCG
Organism: Taxidea taxus jeffersonii; assembly: GCA_003697995.1. Classification (NCBI taxonomy): domain Eukaryota; kingdom Metazoa; phylum Chordata; class Mammalia; order Carnivora; family Mustelidae; genus Taxidea; species Taxidea taxus. Next base: position 27,888 of record RCUC01139160.1, on the reverse strand, counting down.
CTACACCAGGTATTTCTCAAATTTTCATTACCTGTGATGTTCTAGTATTGTGTTAAAATGCCATACCTGTAGACAAAGTTACCTTAAGGAGTTTTCAAGTCCATTTTCTACAGATTGTTAGTTGAAGTCAGTTGACACAGATCTCTCATTTCTTTAGGTTTGAAATGTGTCATTTTGAGTGATTGTTCTATTTGCTGTTATGCACCTGCTTTGTGGAACTCATCACTGCTTATTGACATTCTTTCCTTGGGTAAATTCTAAACTTAAAGCAAATCTCTTGTCACTGACTGGGTTAATGATATAGCTTCAGTGTGCTTTTTTTTAAAGTTATATAAAACATTTTAAAACCCTTTATGCAGAAGGTTAATATAAATGTTTAGGTCACTCAAGATACATATCTGAGAAAGGATGCTAACATAAGTATTGTGAAAAAAATGTATCTGGTATTAAATTTCATGCAATACTGTATATTACAGTGAATTTTATCTTAGGAAGATTTTACCAAATTTTATCTTACCAACATTTTACATTTTATTTTACCAAAAATAACAAACAAAGATAAATCTTGGCCTGAATAATTAAACAAATGAAATTTTAGATTATATTTATATATGAATGTATAATCAGAAGATCTTCAAATGATATAGAGGGTGAATACCCATTGTGTGGATTATATTGGCTCCTCTTATTACTTATTTCTATATAGTACACTCAGATATGAACAGGGGCCAGAATCAACAAGATACAGCCTCATGATACTGTTTGGGTGAGCTTAAAGCAATCACAAAGAACATAAAAGAAACCTGGAGGGGTGCCTGGGTGGCTCAGTGGGTTAAAGCCTCTGCCTTCAGCTCAGGTCATGATCTCAGAGTCCTGGGATCAAGTCCCACATTGGGCTCTCTGCTCAGTAGGGAACCTGCTTCCCCCCTCTCTCTGCCTGCCTCTCTGCCTACTTGTGATCTCTGTCTGTCAAATTAAAAAAAATAAAATCTTAAAAAAAAAGAAAAAGAAAAGAAACCTGGATACAGATAATAAGATATTGCTCAACATTTTAGACTAAACATCAACAGTTTAGATATTACCATCTTATATTCATCTGTATAAATATTACTTTGCTGGATGAAAGGAATACAGTTTAGTACAGTTTTACTAAAGACAAAGTGAGAACATGATCACCATCCTACGGTTGGAGTGTGCAAGAAGAATTAGCAAACCTCATCATCTTCATATTCATTGTGATAATAAATTGGATTTCCAGACCGAGAATAAATAGAATATTGTGTTGAGGGTATAAGATTGGGAATTGGGAAATAGTGAGGAAAAAGAAAATTTAGAGAGAAGAAAGTTTCTGTCTCATGAGAAATGGAAAGTTATACATGATGTTTATTTGTTAGACATCATGATGTTTATTTATTAAAGATTTAGAATAAAGTTTTTGCTTCATTAACTTAACTGGAAAAAAAAAACCTGAAGGAAATTTCATTCTTCACTAATACTAAAACCTTGTTGAAGGTTCTAAGAACTTTAGAACTTTCGAAGGTTCCAAGGACAAGGTTTTAGTATTAGCAATATGTCACTCTAGCATTTTTTTCCAATATTAACAAAGATTTGGAAAGATTACACCAACTCCAGAAGTATTGTTATTAAAAAAAACAACAAGCTCTAATACCAACTCTTTGTTGTCTAGGCCAGTAGGAAAAAAAAAAATAATTTATATAACCATGGCTTTGCTTCCTAACTTGAATTTATAACTTAGTATTTGGGGCTATCAGATCTTGACATCTTATACTTCAGAATAACTATAATAAAGTTTGGAAAGATGTCAGCTATATTTTACAAAATATATAACATTCTGATTCTTATTATTTATTAGATGTAGGATTGATCTGTCATACTATGTATGATAATTTAAATTATTTAAGAAATGCAGATTTTAAAACTAAAATAGATCTTCACCTCAAAGATGTGAAGAGGTAATTTTAGGATGATCTTGTACCAAATTGACTACATGAGGGTAATCAGGCCTATGGTTTTCAGAAGGAAAGACAAGAATACCACATATGTCCTGTTGATTATTTTAAAGGAAAATTTTAATTTTAAGCATAAACATATATTAATTATATACAATAGATAGCCACTTAGTTTTTCTGGGTGTACAGTATACTTTTACATAATAAATAATTTTACTACTAAAGAAATATGTTAATTAAATATGAAATCTATTCATAATTGCCTCACCTATAAATATATTGTCATTAGAATCATAATCACATTTTCCAACAGCATATTTTCAGATATTTCTCACTGGTGTATATGAGCATGTGTGTGTTGGATGTCTGTGTGTTAAAACAGAAAAAACTATTGTATATGTAAACAGATGTGTAAATGTATATATCATAAAATGTATATGTATATAGCTTGTATATTTACACACTCTGATGTGGCATATATACATACATATATGTGTGTATATTTATGTTTATATGTATAGTTACATAATTTAAGAATACAACATAAGATTTTTCATGTTCCACAAGTGATAGATTTGAAGGAGATATGTGCAATAATGAAAACCTTAATAAATAGTTACCTTTAGAATATAGAGAATTTCTACAAATCAGTTAGTAGAAGACTGAATAAGCGTATGAAAAGCTATTCCAAATTATTCAAATGTCATTAGAAGAAAACTATTCATTACTTTCAGAGTAAAATATTTTTAAATCAGAAAAGAGTAAGACTGATGAATATATAAAACAATTAAAACTTTTATGCACTGCTTGTTTGAATCAATACACTGGAGGACCAATTTCTACAATCACCTTAAGACAAATTTAGAAATAGCCAGTAAAGTGAAGAGATTCATATCATTTAATATAGTAATTTGGCTCTTCTTTATATACTTAAGATGTACTGATATATATGCATAGAAAATATATACATATAATACTATATATATGTAGTACTATAGATGCACTCGTTTATCCTCAGTGTGTAAGATAGATGAACAGTGATACCTCATTTATTTGCATGTCTCTTTATTACACTTTGCAGATACTGCTTTTTTTTTTTTTTTTCAAATTGAAGATTTGTGGCAACCCTGCATCAAGCAAACCTATAGGCACCATTTTCCAACAGCATTTGCTCACTTCATGTCTCTGTCACATTTTAGTAATTCTCACAGTATTTCAAACATTTTCATTATTATATTTGTTGTGGTGATTCATGATTAGTGATCTTTGATGTTACTATTGTAATTGTTTTGGGGTGCCACAAACTGCATTATATTAGGTGGCAACTTAATGGATTAATGTTGTATGTGTATAGACTACTCCACTTACTGGCCATTGCTCAGTCTCTCCCCATCTCCTTGAGTCTCCATATTCCCTGTGACACGACAATATTGAAATTAGACCATTTAATAACTTGGCAATGGCCTCTAAGTGTTTAAGTGAAAGGAAGAGTCACACATCTCTCACTTTAAATCAAAAGCTAGAAATGATTAAGCTTAGTAAGAAAGGCATGTCAGAATTTGAGATAGATCAAAAGCTAGGTCTCTTATGGCAAACAGTTAGCCAAGGTGTGAATGCAAAGGAAAAGTTCTTGAAGGAAATTAGAACTGCTAAGAAGAACACACGAATGATGAGTAGGTGAAATAGCCTTATTGCTGAGATGGAGAACGTTTTAGTGGCCTGGATAGAAGATCAAAGCAGCCACAACATTCCCTAAAGCCACAGCCCAATCAAGAGCAAAACTCTAATTCGATTCAATTCTGTGAAGGCTAAGAGGTGAGGAAGCTGCAGAAGAAAAGTATGAAGCTAGCAGAGGTTGATTCATGAGGTTAAAGGAAAGAAACCATGTCCATAAAATGAAAGTGCAAAGGGAAGGAGTTTTCTGTTTTAACACATCTGGTGTAGAAGCTGTAGCAAGTTATCCAGAAAATCTAGCTAAAATCTTTAATGAAAGTGACTACACTAAACAATGATTTTTAATGTAGATGAAACAATTTTCCATTAGAAGAAGATGCTATCTAGGACTTCTGTAGCTAGAGAGGGGAAGTCAATGCCTGGCTTCAGTTTCAAAAGATAGGCTGATTCTCTTGTTAAGAGCTAATGCAGCAGGTGACTTAAGATGAAACCAATGCTTATTTACCATTACAAAAGTCCTAAGGCTCTTAAGAATTATGTTAAATCTACTTTGCCTGTGCTTTGTCAGTGGGACAACAAAGCCTGGGTGATAGCACATCTGATCACAACATGATCTGAATATTCTAAAGATTTATTTATTTATTTATTTGAGAGACAGAGTGTGGTGGAGGGGCAGAGGGAAGAGGTGAGGGAGAGGACCTCAAGCAGACTCCTGCTGAACATGGAGCTCAATGTGGGCTTGATCTCACTATCCTGAAATCATGACCTGAGCTGAAACTAAGAGTCAGACACTTAATTGACTGAGCCACCCAGGCACCCCAATCTCCTGAATGTTTTAAACCCACTGATGAGAACTGCTACTCAGGAAAGAAAAAGGAAAAAAAAAAGATTTCTTTCAAAATATTATTGCCATTGACAATGAACCTGGTCACCCAAGAACTCTGATGGAAATTTATGACAAGATTCATGTTTTCATGCCTGCTAACATAGCATCCATTCTGTAGCCCATAGAACAAGAAGTAATTTTGACCCTCATGTCATATTATTTAAGAAATACATATTATTTAAGTGCCTGGGTGGCTCAGTGGGTTAAGCCTCTGCCTTCGGCTCAGGTCATGATCTCATGATCTCAGGGTCCTGGGATCGAGTTCCGCATTGGGCTCTCTGCTCCACAGGGAGCCTGCTTCGCTTCCTCGTCTCTCTCTCTGCCTGCCTCTCTGCCTACTTTTGATTTCTCACTGTCAAATCAATAAATAAAAATTAAAAAAAAAAGAAGAAATACATTTTGGGGGCTCCTGGGTGGCTCAGTCTGTTAAGCATTTGCCTTCAGCTTAGGTCATAAGCCCAGGGTCCTGGGATCAACCCCGGCATCCAGCTCCCTGCTCAGCAGGGAGCTTGCTTCTCCCTCTCCCTCTGCCTGCCACTCCCCCTGCTTGTTCTCTCTCTCTCTGTCAAATGAATAAATAAAATCTTAAAAAAATAGAAATATGTTTTGTATTAGTTGCCATAGGTAATGATAATCTGATGGATAAGGGCAAAACAATTTGAAAATCTTCTGGAAAGGATTCACCATTTTCGATGACATTAAGAGCATTGGTAACTCATGGGAAGGGCTTAAATATCAACATTAACAGAAGTTTGGAAAAAATTGCTGACATCTCTTATAGCTGACTATAGGGGTTCAGTACTTCAGTGGAAGTAGTAACTGAAGATGTGGTGGAAATAGTAAGAGAACTAGAATTAGAAGTGGAGCCTGAAATTGTGACTGAATTTCTGCTATCTCATGATAAAACTTGAACAGATGAGGATTTGCCTCTTTAGATGAGCAGAGAACGTAGTTTCTTGAAATGGTATCTACTCCTGGTGAAGATGCTGTGAAGATTGTTGAAATGATAGCAAAGGATTTAGAATATTACCAAATTTCATTGATAAAGCAGCAGCAGTGTTTGAGAGGATTGACTCCAACTTTGAAAGAAGTTCTTTGTGGGTAAATTGCTATCAAAAGCATCGGGTGTTACAGAGAAATCATTCATGAAAAATTGCATCAAATCAAAGTTTGATGCAAACTTTATTGTTTTATTTTAAGAAATTGCCACAGCCCCCTCAGCCTTCAACAGCCATAAACCATGATCAGTCAGAAGCCATCAACAATGAGGTAAGACCCTCCACCGACAAAGAGACTATGACTGGTGGAAATTTCACTCAAATGATGGTTAGCAATTTTTAGCAATATTTTTAAAATTAAGGTATGTGCATTGTTTTTTTTTAGATCTAGTGCCATTACACATTTAATAAACTATAGTGTAAATATAACTTATTTCTATAACACTTATATAGTACAAATATAACTTTAAGATATACAAAGAAACCAGAAAGTTCATTGACTTGCTTTATTGCATTATTCATTTTTTTGAGGTGGTCTTGAACCAAACCTGCAACATCTCCAATGCATGTCTATATGTATAGCTACTGTTTCACCCTACCAAGTATTTAAAGGCTGTGATAGAAACTATGGAAAAATATGAAAAATTTGTTTAAAAACAGGGGTCATCACTGAAGAAACATGTAGATGACTTCACATCTAATTGGAAGGAAAATAAAGAGAGAGAAATCATCATAAAGAATAAGGGCATGAGACTAATGTAGGATCTAGGTTAAGGAACAGATTCAAGAGTAGAGATCAAAATGACTCATGGATATGCTGACAGAGGGTATTTGATATTCCCATACTTAAGGTCACAGTAAAAATTCTATTTAATATGACCTATTGATTGAATGAGATCTGTGACTTACAAGGAAAGTTTGGGGCTATCTCTCACTGGAGTTTTATTTCACTTGCTTACAAATCATGATTTATGTAAAAGAACTGATAAGCAAGGAAACTCACAGTAAAGGGAAACACTGAATTATAATACAAAATTTGAATTCTTAAATGGAGTATAAGGAAATTTTCAATATAAGAAATAGTAAATAGGTAACATTTATAAGATTTTAGGGAAAACAGTATTCAAAAAAAATAAAAATTTCTGTAACAACTTCTATTACATCTCAGTAAGAGCCAAAAATAGTACTTACCCTTTCTGGCAGCAAATTAAGTGGATATTTAATTCACTTAATCAAACTTATCATCCACCAGCATGATTTGATGCTAGGGAATACGGGTTCTTAAAGATCCTTGGCAATATTTCATTGAGCATTTCTATTTAATGCAAATATCTGCAAAGGAAATGTATTAATGAGCTTCCTTAAGTTACTATAAATAAGTGAATCAAAAAGGTTTATTCATCCATTGTACTTATATTATGAAAAAATATTTTGGAGCTAAATCCAATTAAATTTTCAGTAGCTTATCATAGAAATAATATGAAGCAGCAGGTCAGTCTGTAATGACTGTGCTAAGGGAGCTCTTACAATAGTCCCCAAAGAGTTCTGTTACCTGGATTACTATCACTGTATTAAACTGTGGACCAAAGAAAGCAATGCATTTTTTTAAAATTTGGGTACTTAGGAGACGCCTGGGTGGCTCAGTTGGTTAAATTTGGGTACTTAGTTGTTCATTAACTTAATTATATTAATATTTTAATTCTTACTCTACTCATTTTTGACATACTAATCCCAAGAATATATTTTATTCAGAAAATGCTAAGTGACAAACAGGAATGCTTAATAATTTCTCTTTAGAAAAGAGAAAAAAAGATTGAGATCAGCCTTTTTAAAACAGATGTTGCTTGCTCCAATATGTTTCTCAGCTCTGATCATGTTTACTGTTAACAATCAAGTTATTGCTTTTATTTATAGCTATAGTTAGCATAAAACACTATATGTAATTTCTTTATAAATCAAACTGCCAGAAAACAAATGTGTTTGTTCCATGTAAGCATTTGCCAAACTGAGGAAGAGCACTCCTCTCTCAGGTATGCTGGGATGTGGTGTTGTTTGGGGAAAATCTAGTTCTTCATAGGAATTGCTGTGAACTGGAGTGAATAGGAATGAATATCAAAGGAAAATCTGAACCATTCCAGAAAAGTTCAACATACATATAGCTAGACCATTGTTTTGTAAGGCGAAGAAATAGAGGATAAGGAAAAAAAAAAAAACACTTGATAATATGATTTACATTCCCACACAATAACACATAGACATGATCCAAATTACTTCTATTTGTTTTCCTGGCATTGTTACTGAATTCCTTATTCTTACCTCTATGTACACATTGCTAGGAACATTCTATTAATTTGATACATTTACTTAAGAAAGAGGAAATAAGTTATTGCTGTCACTTTCCCTTTTTAATGTTACATAAGCCTGTGATATAATGGAGTAATAATTTATGAAAAAAGTTAGTAGAAATGTATCTGTGATACTGTGGATAAATTTACAAATGTTCATGCGTTAAAGTAAAAAATATTAATATGTGGTCGTATTTCACATTTCTAAAGCTAAAAAGGCTGACTCTGCCCCAAATAACTTCTTGTCCTTCACCCTCCCTCCCTTCCTTCCATCCGTCCTTCCTTCCCTTCTTTCTTTCTCTCTCCCTCCCTCCTTTCTTTCTTTCTTTTCTTTCTTTCCTATGGTAAGAACATGAGCTCTGAAAATTTATTTAAAAGATTTTATTTACTGAAATGCCTGGGTGGCTTGGTCCAAGTCTCTGCTTTTGGCTTAAGTCATGATCCCAGGATCCTGGGATAGAGCCCCATATCAGGCTCTCTGCTCAGTGGGAAGCCTGCTTCTCCCTCTCCCTCTGCCTGCTACTCTGCCTACTTGTGCTCTTTTTCTCTATCAAATAAATAAATAAAATATTTTTTAAAATAATTTATTTATTTGAGAGAAAGAGAGATAGAGTGTGCAATTGGTGGGGCTAGGGTGGGAGGAGCCGGGGAGAGAGAGAGAATCTCAAGTAGATCTGGGCCTGAGCATGGAGACTGACACGAGGCTCTATCTCACCACTCTGAGATCATGACCTGAGCTGAAATCGAGAATTAGATGCTCTACTGACTGAACCACCCAGGCGTCCCTATTCTTTTAAAATTTTAAGTGTACAATACAGTATTTTTAACTATAGGCAATGTTATATAAAAGATCTCTAGAACATATTCATCTTACATAACTGAAACTTTATACCCATGGAATAATTCTCCATTTCCCCTCTCTCAACCTCTAGAAAACACCATTTTACTCTCCTCTTCTATGAGTTTGACTATTTTACATTATGTCATGTATGTGGAATCATGCAATATTTGTTCTTCTGTGACTGACTTATTTCATTTAGCATTATGTCCTCTAGGTTCATCCATGTTGTTGCATATGGTAGGATTTCTTTCTTTCTTAAGGTTAAATAATATTTTATTGTATGTATTCACTACATTTTCTTTATACATTCATCTGTCAATATATATCTAGGTTATTTCCATATTTTTCACTATGGTCGACAGGTATATGAAAAGTACTCAACATCAGTAATCATCGGGGAAATGCAAATCAAAATCACAATGAGATATGACTTCACGTGTTAATATGGTTACTATCAAAAAACAAAAGATAAGTGTTAATGAAGATGTAAATAAATTAGAATCCTCGTGCATTGTTGGTGGAAATGTAAAATGGTGCAAACACTATAGAGAGAAATATGGGTCTCCATAATAAATAAAAATGGAACTAAACATGATATTATGATTCCAATTCTAGCTATATATTCCAAGGATTTGAAATCAGTGTCTCAAAGAGATATTTGCACCCTATGTTTATTACAAAATTTTATGTTTTTAGCGAAATAAAGAGATTAAGAAATTTACCATTGTTTTAGTACTCTATATTAGTGAATATGTTTACTCAAAGTCCATATTTATTTGCTTATAACTTAATAATGGTCTCTTAAAATTATGGAATTTGAGTGTGTAATGGTGCCTCAAATGAGTTAATTTATTTCTACAGATTTAGTAGGGGGTATGTGTATAAATGGGGGGGTTTGTATTAATTTAAGTTCACATGGTCAGGGATTTGCCTTAAGCATTATTGAGTTTATTAGATTCAAAGACTTTAATACATTTTTATTTTATGGCATATATGTATCATGAAATGTTATATATTTATGAAATTTCAATTATATGTGTATAAAACATCCATAAAATATAAATTTAGTCAACCTCTTAAACATGTTAAATTAAAATATATTAATATTTTGTGCAGTTTGGGATAAAATACTCAAGTCTTAATATGGAGAGTTTAGTGATGTTCCATATGTTTAGTTAAAAGAGTTCTTTACTCAGTTGCAGAGATTTACAATTTCTTTTTGAGGGTGTGGGCTTTGACCAAGAAAAATAAGACTTTATGTAGACTAGAAAAAATGCACATTATGTCAAGCTACAAATTCCCTTTTTATATAAATGGGAGCATTTATAAGTATTTTTCCTAGGTAGGGAAAGGACTGCAGATGAAATATTTCAGGTCCATTAAGATGGATGTACTTCTTACAGGTGTATTTACCAAGCAGATACTTTTCAAGCCAATAGGTATATTTTAATTTGTTGTTTAAACACACAAAACCTACATTATTTAGAAAACATATAATCAAATATTTCTAATGATTGCACAATAGCAGAAGGAGGCTTGGCCCTAGTTGAGCTGGTATTTTATACTCTTGCATGGAAAATATGCACAGGCAGCAAAGATAAACAATTTTCATAAGGAAATGTCAATGCAATCCCTTGTCAGTATTGATTTTAAAAGACTGTGACAGTATCAAGATTTTATATCTCTTGGAAATATAAAAAAAATAAAAAGGAGACAACATCATCTGTTGCAAGAGAGTTGGCATTAGAGATGGAAGACAAAATCTGCCATCAACAATTCCATTGACCTACTCCAGAAGTTGAAGTGATATTTAATCCCTATGACTCAAAGTGTATGTCTAATATAAGTGACAGACACAGATGTTCACTAATCCTGCAAAACTTTTTAGCCTGTATCTTCTTGTGAAGAGAAGGCAACCAGTATCTTTCAATCCCATGTCCAAACTGAGATGAATCCACAAAATATTTAGTCATCTCTGATTCTGCTACAATAATAGAATTTGTTTCATGTTGCCATAAATGGGGCTAAGAATTGACTTCTGTCTGCTTTCTCAGTAAAACTTCAGCTAATCATAATGATAAAATATTACTATTTTTTATGATTACTAATATTTATGAAGCACCTTGTCAGGGTATCATGAGGTTGCATATACCAAAATGTATGTCTGACTGTTAAAAGAAAAATAACTCATGATGACATCTAGCCATGTACATTGATGGTGACAATAGTAAACTGTCAGAGGTCTGTGCTCCTGGAAAACAGCAAAGGTTCAGAAAATGTCATTTCCTTTTGTGTTTTGAGAAAAGGCTCACCCCAAATGTGAATCCCATGGGATTTAGATAAGCACATGTTCACCTATGACAAGACCAGACACAGAACACCCAGATTCTTTGCTTCATAAGTATTTCATTTAACTCTTTGTAGTCACTGACCAACCTCAACAAAATACCTACAAATTTTTTGACTTAAGTAAAGTTCAGTTAGGATTATTTCCCTTGTCACAGGCTCTTGAAGACTGGCCAAGCCTCAGTCTGGGCCAGAGTGGAATATGGAACAAAATCTCTTTAAGGACACTCTTGAGAATAGGCTGACCTCAGGGAAAGCAATTTCCTGCTCAATTGTCCAGTTATGCTACTGTCCCATACTACTCCCCATATCTGGTTTTTTTGGGCCTCATTTATACCTCCTATTGAAGAAAATTCCTTTCTGCCTGTCCTTTGAGATTCCTGTATATCGTATGGTCAGAGCATTCTCCCTACTCTCTCTCCCAGACTGAGATCATTCTTTTGAATAAAATCTCTCCTTAGCTAAGGCCAGATTTAGTTTTTTTCGGCAGTCTCTTTTTCTCAGAATATTCTTATTGGAATTATTTTGAATTTCTAGCTGTACATGTTTTCAAGGTAAAATTCTGAGAATTGCTTTAAATCTGTCAATCCAGTTTCACACCAACATTTATAAAGATATTTTTTGCTATATTTATTTTAAAATATCAAGTTACTTGAGTATTGGTGACTGTGTAGTGAATTTAAAGTCTGGGACATATAAAAGGGAAATATTTCTTTATGTGATAAATCTATAAAGGTGAGATTTTCTAATCAGAATAATCACTAAATAATTCCAGATAAATGAGAACATCTATTTCAATGAAAAATGAATAAAATAAAAAGTAAATAATGAATATGTATTTATAGTCTCCCTTGACATATGTATATGCTATATATGTAGATATACCATATACTGTATATCATGTGTGTGTACATATATATACATATACATATATATATAACAAATACATAATATTTATGCATACATAAATATAATGTTTATATACCAACTGCTATGTTCTGGATTGTGTTACTTCAAAATTCATATGTTGAAGTTTTAACATCCAACATGATTATATTCAGAGATAAAGACTTTTGGTAATTAATTTTAATTAGCAATAATTGTGCCTCGGATAAACCTCTTTGGCTACGATACTGTCACTGAGCAAAGCTGGTAATTAATTTTAAATGAGTTCATATGGGTAGGCCCAAATCCAATGCAATTGATATCCTTTTAAGAAAGGAAGAAATCCTAACGATATGTATGCTTGGAGAATAAAACACATGATGGCATTGTGAGAAGGCAGCCAACTGCAAACCAAGGAAAGGGATTTCAGGAGAAATTGAACCTGCCAATAGCTTGATCTTAGCCACCCTGAGGGATTTCATTATGGCACACCTACAATGATTAGAAAGATTGTAACAATAATTTCAAGAGCCACAATTCATAACCATAATTTCTTATTGGTTATCAAGTAATAATTATTTAACACCTCTCTTGAATATTAACTTGACATAAACTGTTAGTCAACATTGTTAGTAAAACATTTCATTTCTGTTTTTTGGTTTTTTTAAAAGATTTTATTTATTTATTTGACAGACAGAGATCACAAGTAGGCAGAGAGGCAGAGAGAGAGGGGGAAGCAGGCTCCCCGCTGAGCAGAGAGCCTGATGTGGGGCCTGATCCCAGGACCCCGGGATCATGACCCAAGCCAAAGGCAAAGACTTAAACCCACTGAGCCACCCAGGTGCTCTTCATTTCTATTTTTAACCCACAGAGCCACCCAAGTGCCCCTCCTCATTTCTATTTTTAAGAAACTCAATCCAGAGCTATGTCAGAACTTCTCTGATAGAAGCAGCATCATTTGGCCATTTATGGCTATGCTCTGGAGCACATTGCCTATACTCAAATACTAGTAACACTAGTAACTCCTTATTTATCAGATGAGCTTCAACAAGTCACTTAATCTCTTTGCTTCTCAGGAATGGTTAAATGGTGATAGTAATAATACTTAACTCATTGGTTATTATAAATACTTACAAGAAGATTCATATAAAGAGCTTAGAACCCACTTCCTGGCACTTGAAAATTTCTCACTCAATTTTAACTTGCCCTCTCACTTTACACCACCCCACCTTGCTTTGTTTTTTTCTGTGTGTGTGTGTGTGTGTGTGTGTGTATGTGTGTTGGGTTTTTACACAACATTTTCCATCATTAAAACCCCAGGCTAAGGGACGCCTGGGTGGCTCAGTTGGTTAAGCAGCTGCCTTCGGCTCAGGTCATGATCCCAGCGTCCTGGGATCGAGTCCCACATCGGGCTCCTTGCTCAGCAGGGAGCCTGCTTCTCCCTCTGCCTCTGCCTGTGCTCGCTCTCTCTCTATCTCTCTAACTAATAAATAAATAAAATCTTCAAAAAAAAATTAAAAAATAAATAAATAAATAAATAAATAAATAAATAAAACAAACAAAAAAAACCCAGGCTAAGACAATCATTATTCTTTGAAATATAATGGGACATTCTTTCCATTTTTTCTATCCCTAAAATTTCCATAAAGTTTCTTCCATAGAAATAAAAGCAAGTGGGTTCTTCTAGGGAGGATGACAGATTAGGAAGACTGTAAGCTCACCACCTCCCACAGATACAACTACATAACACCCACATGGGTGTAAATAACCCAGAAAATTACTTGAGCAAACTCTTTAAAGCTAAAAGTAAAGAAAAGTTCACATCAAAGAGGGTAGGAAGGTCTGAGACACAGAAGCTAAATGAACCTTTGGGACTATGTGAGGGATCGAGGGTTACTGCATGGTAGAAAGAGGAGATAAACAGACTCAACTCTCACATTAAGTAGCCCACACAAGGAAGATGAATCCCCATACCATTTGGCTTTGAAAACCAGAGGGGCCAAATTTTGTGAGTTCTTATAGGAAGTGGAGTTTAACATGTGGAAACTTAAAAATCAGCAGTCTCAGGCTCTTGGATAGTTGGGAGAACAAGAAGAAACTGAGTCCTCATATTTTAAGAGATAGCACAACAAAAAGAGAGACAGCCCTGTGGAGATAAGCTATAGTAGCAGCAGTTTGGAAAAGTGCCTGGGATATACAAAAGGGAGATTTGTTTACTAATCTCAGAGCACATGCTCAAGGGACAGAGATCATTTTTGGAAGACTTCTCAAAGAACAAAGTAGCTGGCAGGGGCAATTTCCCATCCTTACGCCCTAGGCTAGACACATGGACACCTGTGGGAACCAGCATAGTGCCAACACTGGCTACTTATCTTGCTAACAGTGCACCACCCCCACATTCTCCTATGGATGTGCCCACTCCAGTCAGGCCTCAGCTCCAAGTTCCCTCCCACAGAAGTTCTTTGCAGATCATGCTAACACAGGTCATCCTGCCCTGGGTATTCTCCTGAATATATGCTCCCTCCAGTATACTTTCAGCCAGAGCCCATTCAAAGTGGTGCCACAAACCTGACAGTATGCAATCAGCCCTAATAGAGACCAGCACCGCACATGTTACTCATGCCTCAGGGAGAGAAGAAGATAACTACATATACCAATTTGGCAGTGGCCCCATCCTGGAAGCATACACCTTTCTGACTGCAGGCTCTACTCACTAACAACAGCTTCTCAGGGGACAACATAGGAAAAGTGCCCTGGAATGCAGTGTTACTGCGTCTCTGGCAAATTCCTGGTCTAACTCAATTCAAACCCAAGGTAGCCCTGGATTTGCCCACTAACAACATATTGATTAAACTCTGCCCACAACAGGCAAAGAGAGCCATTGCAGGTGACAACTGAAGGCAAAAGCTTCTCAGCCTTAACAGCAGGGCATACCCAACACACATATATGTTATATACATACATAGGAACAGCAGGGCACACCCAACACAACATACCCATAAAGCACCAGGTTCTTATGAACAGGGGACATTACACTGAAGGACACTATAGAATCTCTTCTCCATAAGACTAATACTTGGAGAGCAAGAGATGTAGCTGACTTTCCTAACACATAGAAGTAGAAGCAAGAGTTAGACAAAATGAGGAGGCAAATGAATATGTCCAAATGAAAGAATAGGACAATATCATAGCAAGACAGCTAACAAAATAGAAGTAAGTAATATGTCTAGTGAATAATTTAAAGTAATGTTCATAAAGATATGCAATGGACTATGGAAAGAGTGAAGGACCTCAGTGAGTCCCTTTACAAGGAGGTAGAAAACATTAAAAGAATCTATTAGAGATGAAGAACTCGATAACAGACTATAAAAATACACTAGATGAAATAAATGGTAGACTAGAGGAAGCAAAAGAATGGATCAATGATCTGGAGAACAGAGTAATGGAAAGCAATCAAGCTGAACAAGAGAGAAAAACTATAATAACAAATAGGGAACTTAGGGAACTCAGTGACACCATAAAGTATAAAACATTCACATTATAGTGATCTCAGTAGGAATAGAGAAAGAAAAGTGGGCAGAGAATGTCTTATAATAGTGGAAAATATGGAGAAGGAACAGAAATCCAGATCCAGGAGGCACAGAGCACTCAACAAAATCAAAACCTAAGGTGGTCTACACCAAGACACATAGTATTTAAAATGGCAAAATGTAGTGATAAGGAGAAAATTTTAAAACAGCAAAAAAAAAAAAAAAAAAAAAAAGACACACATGCAAAAAGCATACCCTTTACATACAAGGGAAATCCCTTGAGACTAGAAGCTTATTTTTCAACAGAAACTTTGTAGGCCAGAAGAGTGTGACATGATATATTTAAGCTGCTGAAATGAAAAAGCCTGCCATCAAGAATATTCTATCCCGCAAGGCTATCATTCAGAATAGAAGGAGAGACAAAGGGTTTCTCAGACAAACAAAATTTAAAGGAATACATAACCACTAAACCATCCCCATAAGAAATGTTATAGGGGATACTTGAATGGAACGGAAAGAACATGAGTATTAATAAGAAAATTAGGAAGCACAAAAGTATTTAATAATAGGTATATCTATAAAAGGGGCGCCTGGGTGGCTCAGTCGGTTAAGCCTCTGCCTTCAGCTCAGGTCATGATCCCAGGGTCCTGAGATCAAGCCCATCATCGGGCTCTCTGCTCAGCAGGGAGCCTGCTTCCCCCTCTCTCTCTGCCTGCATGTGATCTCTCTCTCTCTGTCAAATAAAAAAAATAAATAAATTCTTTTAAAAAAAAGTCAGTTAAGGGATTTACAAAATAAAAGATATAAATTATGACACCATATACCTAAAATGAAGGGGAAGTACAATAAGAATGGGTTCAAAAGTAAATGACCATCAATTTAAAATAAACTGCTATCTGCAGAATATGTTATATACAAACTTACTGGTAACTACAAATGAAAAACCAGTAATACATTAAAAAATACAAAAAATAGGTGTGCAAAAAAATCTAAGTATATTACTAAAGAAAGCCAACAAACCATGAGAGAAGAGAACAAGAGAAGAAAGGAACAGAGGAGAACTACAAAAATAATGAAAAAGTAAGTAACAGTCAATAATATGTATATGCCTATCAACAATTATTTTGAATGTAAGTGGATTAAATTGTCCAATCAAAGACATAGTGTTGCAGTGCCTAGGTGGATCAGTCAGTTTAACATCTGCTTTGGCTCAGGTCATGATCCTGGAGTTCTAGGGTCAAGCCCAGTGTCCGACTTTTTGCTCGG
Organism: Taxidea taxus jeffersonii; assembly: GCA_003697995.1. NCBI lineage: Eukaryota > Metazoa > Chordata > Mammalia > Carnivora > Mustelidae > Taxidea > Taxidea taxus. Next base: position 11,147 of record RCUC01139160.1, on the reverse strand, counting down.
TGGGGAGTCTGTTTCTCCCTCTGTTCCTAACCCTGCTTGTACTCTCTCTGTCTCAAATAAGTAAGTAAAATCTTTTTAAAAAGGCCAAAAAAAAAAAAAAAAACCTCACAAAAGACATAGGGTGAAGGAATGGATAAAGAAGCATGAAGTGTTGGGGGAAAATTACCATGCAAATGGAAAAGAAAAGAAGTCAGAGTAGTAATATTTATATTAGACAAAATAAACTTTAAAACAAAAACTGTTAATGGAACACCTGGGTGGCTCAGTGGATTAAAGCCTCTGCCTTTGGCTCAGGTCATGATCCCAGGGTCCTGGGATCAAACCCGGCATCAGGCTCTCTGCTCGGGAGGGAACCTGCCTCCCCCTCTCTCTCTGCCTACCTCTCTGCCTACTTGTGATCTCTGTCTGTCAAATAAAAAAATAAAATCTTAAAAAAAAACAAAAAAAAACCAAAAAGACTGTAACAAGAGACAAAGACACTATATAATCATAAAAAAGAACACTCCAACAAGAAGATAAAATAACTATAAATATGTATGCACCTAACATGGGAGCACCCAAATACATAAAACAGCTATTAACAAACATAAATAAAATAATCGATACTCATACAATAAAAGTAAGAGACTTTAATATCCCACTTACAATCAGTGGACAGATTATCTGAGCAGAAAATCAACAAGGAAACAGTAACTTTAAATGACACATTGGATCAGATGGATCTAATAGATAATATTCACAACAGTCCACCCTAAATTAGCACAACACAAATTCTTTTTAAGTACACATAAAACATTTTCCAGAATAGAGTACGTTAGGCCACATAGGCAGTTTCAAAAAATCCAAAAAGATCGAAGTTATGCCACGCATCTTTTCTGACCACAACTCTATGAAAATAACCACAGGGAAAAATCTGGAAAGAAGTTAATGGAAGTAAATACACGGAAGTTAAATAACATGCTTCTAAACAATGAATGGATCAACCACGAAATCAAAAAGGAAAGAAAAAAGCATATAGAGAATAATGAAATTGAAAACACAAAGATCTGAAATCTTTGAGTTGCAATAAAAGTTGTTCTAAGAGCGGAGTTATAGAAATACAGGCTTACCTCAAGAAGCAAGGAAAATCTCAAATAAACAACCTAACTTTATACCTAAAGGAACTAGAGAAAGAAGAATAAACAAAAGCTTAAATTAATATATAGAAATAAATAATAAAGATTACAACAGAAATAAATGAAATATAAACTAAACTAAATAATAAATAGGAACAGATCAATGAAACCACAAGATGGTTCTTTGAAAAGATCAATAAAATTGATAAACTTTTAGCCAGACTTACCAAAGAAAGAAATAGAACTCAAAAAAAAAAAAAATCAGAAATGAGAAAAGGAGAAATAACAACCAACACCACAGAAAAATAAAAGATTATAAGAAAATATGAAAAATCATATGCCAAAATTTGGACACCTAGAAGATACAGATGAATACCTAAAAACATATAACATTCTAAAACTAAGAAATTAATAAAAAATGTGAACAGGCCAATTATCAGAAAGGAAATTGAATTAGTAATCAAAAAACTTTCAACAGGTATACCTAGGTGGCTCAGTCAGTTAGCATCTGACTTCAGCTCAGGTCATGATCTCTGGGATCAAGCTCTGAGTCAACTCCTTGGGAGTCTGCTTGTTCCTCTCCCTTTGTCCCTCCCCCGACTTTTGTGTGCTCTCTCTCTCTCAAATAAATAAATAAAATCTTTAAAAAAATATTACCAACAAACAAAAGTCTGGGACCAGATGGCTTCACAGGTAAATTGTACCAAGCATTTAGAGTTAATGCCTATTCTTCTCAAACTAGTTCAGAAAACAGAAGAGGAAGGAAAACTTCCAAATTCATTCTATGAGGTCACCATTAGCTCAATACTAAGATCAGATAAAGACACCAAAAAAAAAAAAAAAAAAAGAGAGAGAACTACAGGCCAATATCTCCAATGAAAAAAGATGCAAAAATCTTCAACAAAATATTGGCAAACAAGATCCAACAAAACATGTAAAAAGTCATTCACCATGATCAAGTGGGATTTATTCCTGGGATGCACTGGTGGTTCAATATTCACAAATCAATCAACATGATACATCATATCAACAAAAGAAAGGATAAGAACCAGGTGATCATTTCGATAGTTGTAGAAAAAGCACTTGATAAATGTATGACATAAAAACTCTCAACAAAGTAGGTTAAGAAGAAACCTACCTCAATGTAATAGAGGCCATACATGAAAAATGCACCACTAACATCCCACTCCATGCTGAAAAACTGAGAGCTATTTCCTTAAGATCAGGAAAAAGTCAAGAATATCCAGTCTTACCACTTTTATTCAGCAGAGTTTCAGAAGTGCTAGTCACAGCAATCAGAAAACACAAATGAAATAAAAGGTATTCAAATAGGTAAAGAAGAAGTAAAACTTTCTCTATTTGCAGATTATATGATACTCTATATAGAAGATCCTAAAGTTTCTGCCCAAAAAGCTGTTAGAACTAACACATGATTTCAGTAGGGTTGCAAGATAAAAAGTCAATATACAGAAATTTGTTGCATTTCTATACACTAATAATGAAGTATCAGAGAAATTAAGAAAATAATCCCTTTTGTTATTGCACTAAGCATAATAAAATACCTAGGAATTAATAATCAAGTAGATGAAACACCTGTACTCTGAAAACTATGAAACTTTGATGAAGGAATTTGGAAAAAAACAAAACAAAAACACACAGACAAATAAATGGAATGATATTCTATGCTCATGGATAGGAAGAACAAATATTGTTAAAATGTCCAAAAACAAAACACAAATCTACCAAAAACACTCAACCAAAAACAATCTAGAGTTTAATTTACAGATTTAAAAGGCATTTTTCACAGAATTAGTACAAATAATCCTAAAATTTATATGGAGCCACAATTGACCTGAAACAGCCAAAGGCATTTTCAAGAAGAACAAAACTGGAATTATCACAACCCCAGATTTTAAGATATACAACAAAACTGTAGTAATCAAAACATTACGGTACTGGCACAAAATAGACACATAGATTAATGGAACAGAATAGAGAGCACAGAAATAAACCCATAATTATATGATCAATTAATATTTGATAAAGGAGGCAAAAGTATGCAATGGGAGAAAAGACAGTCTCTTTAACAAATGACGTTGGGAAAACAGTATCATTACATGAAAAAGAATGAAAGTAGACCACTTACTTAAACTATTCACAAAAATAAGTTCAAAATGGATTAAGGACCTAAATGTGAGACTTGAATCCATAAAAATGCTATTAAGAGAGAACAGACAGTAATTTCTCTGACATCAGCCCTTGCAGCATTTTTCCAGATGTCTTCTGAGGCAAGGAAAACAAAAGCGAAGATAAACTATTGGACAACATCAAAATGAAAAGCTTCTGCGTAGGGAAGGAAACAACCAACAAAACTAAAAGGCAAATGAACTGATAAATCATTGTACATTTTATCAAAACCAATGATTTACTATAACTTGGCTAACTGAATTTAAATAAAAAAAAAACCAGGAAAATAAAAAATAAATAAAAAGCAACCTATGGAATAGGAGAAGATATTTGTAAATGACATATCTGATAAAGGGTTAAGTATCCAAAATATATAAAGAACGTACACAACTCACACCAAAGGAGAAAAAATAATAATCCAGTTAAACAGAGGGCAGAAGACATGAATAGACATTTCTCCAAAAAAGACATCCAGGTGCCACAGACACATGAAAAGATGCTCAACATCACTCATTATCAAGGAAATGCAAGTCAAAACCACAATGAAATATCACCTCACATCTGTTGGAAGGATTAGAATCAGAAAGATAAGAAATAACAAGTGTTGTTGAGGATGTGGAGAAAAAGGAATCCTCATGCATCATTGGTGTGAATGCAAACTGGTGCGGCTACTATGGAAAACAGTAAGGCCATTCCTCAAAAAATTAAAAATAGAACTACCATATGATCAAATGATTTCACTACTGGGTATTTATGCAAAGGATATGTAAACACTAATTTGAAAAGATACACGCACTCCTGTTTATTGCAGCATTATTTACAATAGCAAAGATATGGAAACAAATCTCTCTCTGTATTGTAAATAATACTATAATATATACAATACAGAGAGATATACATTATATCTATATAAAGGAATATTACTCACCCATAAAAAAGACGTTTCATATCTTGGCCACAATAAATAATACTAAATATATACTTTATTACTCAGCCATAAAAAAGAATGAAAGCTTGCCATTTGTAACAAATGGATCTAGGGATGTCTGGGTGTCTCAGTACGTTGAGTGTCTGTCTTCAGCTCACGTCATGATCCCAGGGTCCTGGGATGAAGTCCCACGTTAGGCTCCTTGATCAGCAGGGAGACTGCTTCTCCATCTGCCTGCCATTCCCCCTGGTTGTGCTCTCTCTCTCTCTCTCTGACAAATAAATTAATAAAATCTTGAAAAAAGAAACCAGCAAATCAATCTAGAGAGTACTATGCTAAGCAAAATAAGTCAGGGAAAGATAAATACCTTATTATTTCATTCATATGTGAAATCTAGAAACAAAAGAAGTAAACAAAGAAAAAAAAAGACATAAACCAAAGAACAGACTCTTAACTGTAGAGAACAAACTGGTGGTTACCAGAGGGGAGGTGGGTGAAGGGGTAGGTAACAGGTGAAGGGTTTTATAAGTACACTTATTTTGATGAGTATTGTGTAATGTATAGAATTGTTAAATCCCAATACTGTACACGTAAAACTATATAACATTGTCTTTTATACTGGGGATTAATATTGAAAAAAAGGAAAAAGAAATAAATGCAAGTGGGAAAATAATTAGTAATGTTAGCCTTAATGTTGTACACCTAAACCTATACATCAGTTTTGTCGACTATATCTCAATAAAGCCAGAAGAAAAAATATCTAAAAAGCAAACAAACAAAACAAATAATTCAACCTACTACGAGTCATTAAAGACATATTGTTTTTGGTGAGGATTCGGAAAAATGAAGATGATAATGATGTTCTCCCTAGCCCATTGGTAACTGAGCAGCAAAGGGTTAATTTGCCTGTGGTTTTTTTCCTATGATATAACATAAGACAAATTCAGGTAAAGAATCAGTATTTGTCATTTGATATACTTCTTATCTCCTGGAAATACTGCCTCCTCAATACTTCATTGTAAGACTTAAGCATAATCTTTATAAATATTGCTATAATCTACAAGTATTTTCCCCAGAATCACACCAAGAAGATATACATAATATCATATGTCATTTTCAATGGTCAGTCTAGTGCTATGGGTTAATATCCTTAAGAAAGCAAAGGTCATGTACTAAATTACAGCAGATGAGAACTACATACATTCAAAAATCACTTTTGGCAACACCTATTGGAAAGTAGTTACTGAACTTTTCTACTTAGCAGGATTCTGTCAAATAATTTATAAACAAATAAAAACCAGAGAAATGAATCAACAATCTCAGCCTGTCCTTTTGATGGCCAACAATCTGACATCCATGTTAAATTAAACTCCAGAAAAAGCTGAAGAGGGGCCCAGCCATTCACCCCTATATGCATGAAACTCAGATTTGCTAGAGCAGCCTTATCCTAAAGAGTGTTCTCAGTATGCAATAGATAATATTAAGTGGTAAAGCAGTATCAGCTATAAAGACATCACAAATGAGAGTTTAGCATTAGTGTTCCTAAGTTTGTGGGTCTATAGAAATTCTTTTAAAAAGAAGGTAAAAATAGGAAGTAACAATAAATTCTGTGGTGAACTCTGAAGAGCAAAAGGAAAGAATGTATGTTCAGTGGACACACATGCCTTTGGAAGTAACTAATTTTTGTTGTCCCCTGAAAACTTGGATGTAAGCTATTATTGTGGAACTTGTGCAAATAGCCTTATTCCCTTTTTATAAATAAACAGACAAAACAAGGAGACAAAACCAAACCAACAAAACTAAATTAACTTGAAAATGTTATGAGACACAGCTAGAAGCCAAAATGAATTCAATTAGTGTCTGTTGTTAAACACAATATAGCTTCCAATCACATGTAAAGTAGCTTCTGTCCAATGAAATTCAAAGAAAAACTATTTGATAAAAATAGCATGTTTCAAAACTAATATAGCACTAGGTAGATACATAGACAATTGCAGTTAAGTTATAAAGCTGATATGTCTTTTATATAACTTAAAGAAATGCTTTATTTGTTTAGATATGCTTTTGTTTTTTGCTATTACCAAGTAGACAATAATGGTTCTTGATTTTCTTACAATAAACATGGTGGCTCAACTAATATCTGTCTTTATATTAAATGTAATTATATTCCAATTTTCTGAAGGAATTTGCAGATTCCATTTTGTAACTGGTTTTCTCAGGCTTTTTTTTTTTTTTTTTTTGCTTTGGTATTTGTAGTGCTGTAAAGATCTTGATAGCAAAGTACATGGAATGTGAACAAACCAGAATCCCATAGATTTGCTAAAGCAAAAGAATTAAAAGAAAATAAAACCTCAGCCTAGACAATTAAAATCCTGTCAATTTGTAACATGATGCTAATTAAATAGTAGCAGAAAGACCACAAAATATTTCAAGCCTTATTTCCCTGTTTTCAATCAGAAATAGAGAAGGTCCTGCCTCCCTACTTTATCTTATATTTTTTGGATTTTTTTCCGCTTTATTCTGATTCCATCATAAATTCATATTAAAATGTCCAAATTTGGATAAGCTCACTTTCCAAAGTATTGAGATTTGCAGTTTAAACATCATGGAATTTGAATTACAAATGTGTTTTCCAACATGGTTTTGCTCTTTATTCATTTGTACTCTAGGAAAACAAACAAGCAAACAAACCTCTGGGTCTCGGCTATGTACTTCTAAGAAAGGATACAACAAAAGTGGCAGATAAAGTTGAAAACAAAACAAAACAAAATAAAGCAAAACAACAAGCCAACACAACACTGGTATTCCATATTTTTTTTTTCTTTTGGTGCTCTTTCTTGATTTAAATTTATATATATTATATATATATACAAATGTATATATATTATTTTATTGCAAACCAATATTAACATTAAAACTGAAATGCAAAAATTAAAGATAGAAGTTGTCTGCAATTCCATTTGATAATCAAATAAATGCTAACTTTTCACTCATATTTGGTTATTACCTATTGGCAGTGACTTCAACAAAATTTTATATTTCATATCTTTACCTAGCTATACAGGCTGTATAATTCTTCATCTGAGGATAATCTGTTAGGAAGAAAAAAAAATCCTCAAGCTTTACTTTCTTGCCTTTTGCAATGACATGGATGGAACTAGAGAGTATTATGCTAAGCAAAATAAGTCAGTCAGAGAAAAATAATTATCATATGATCTCTCTGATATGAGGAATTTGAGAGGCAGGGCAGGGGGTCTTGGGGGATAGGGAGGGAAAAAATGAAACAAGATGGGGTCAGGAGGGGGACAAACAAGAGACTCTTAATCTCAGGAAACAGACTGAAGGTGGCTGTGGTGTGGAGGGCAGAGATAGGGTAGCTGGGTTATGAACATGGGGGATTGTATGTGCTATGGTAAGTGCTGTGAAATATGTAGGCCTGATGATTCACAGACCTGTGCCCCTGGGCAAATAATACATTATATGTTAATTAAAAAAAGAAAAGAAATTGGGTGGATGTAGTTTCAAACCTTATCCCACATACACTAAATTCATCCCTATATACTTGGTTTGTTTTGTTGTTGCTGTGTTGTTTTTGTACAGATTTTTTAAAAATATGTCTACCTTATATACTTTTCTCTGTAATTGCCCTGATTTAGTTAATTATTTTTCCCTGAATTTACTTCTTTTATTGATCGTTCAGAAATAATAAAACTAAAACTCTCTTCCTTGACTTGTGAATTTCTTGATTGTTTGGCCATTGAAGGCTATCTTTTAGAAAGCAGAAGTTATGATCTATCATAACATACAAAATTGTTACTGTAATTTTAATATGTCTCAATAGTCACTATGGTGTACACATGCATATCATTCAAGCACCATGAGAAAAAAAATTAATACTGAATTTTAATATGAGCTAAGATAAACAAATCTACTTTTTAAAACACCAGTTGCAGTGATTTATTTAAAGCTAGACGAACTTTATATGGAATTTTTTTTTCTTGGTGGTATATTTTATAACAAAGAACTAATCAATGAATATTTAAAACACTGTTTTAGGTCGCTGTCTGATAAAGAACAAAGTAGATACAGGGAAGTATAATTAATTAATATCCTTCAGGCTCTATTATGCTTTATTTTTTTATTTGATATGACAAAAACTTAGAACTGTTTTGATTTCAAATAAAGAAAACTACCTTCAGCTTAAAGAGAAAGAGAAAGGCATAATTTATTATAAGGATATGGAGGAATCTCATTAAAAGAAGGGGAACAAAATATGACATCAGAAAGAACTAGAATCAAGAAACCAGATATGCTTCATCCCTTCTCTTTGCCTTCTTTAGGCTTATCTTTTTATGATTCAGTCACAGTCTTTGTTAAGTGAATTCATCTTTTCTTAGATCAACATGAAGAAAGCATGGTCACCAAAAACACTTAAAATGATATTGTGTAGTTTACTGGACTTTGAGTAGCCTTTAATTCTTAGAGACCCATCTTCTGAATGACCAGCAAACATTAAGCACTCTCTCATGGTCTATTTTCCAAACTTGATTTTGGAAGCTTTTAAAATGGCAGATCATTGAAAATCTTAGAGATAAGGATCAGAAATGTAGAACTAGAGCTATAATTTTACAAATGTCTGGCACACAATAGAGGAGGGAAAATCCATAATTTGAACATCCTACATTGCAATTTTCTTTACAGGATCCCAAATAAGCTCTTTAACATAGTTTTTATGATTACTGCTTATCATTATTTTAATACATACCCAACCTATTGATAACATATGTACCAAATGTCAAAAGAGATATAACGTTTTCACAATTTCATATGATTTAACCAATATATTGGGCAACATTATAATGGGTACGCTATTATGTAGTACATAAATCAATATTAAAATGGCTAATATTTCCAGATATTGATAAATAATCAACTCATTAAACATAAGTTAATTGTGTATATTCAATATGGCAGGCACTAACCTGGGAACTGAGGATACGCCATTGAACAAAACAGAACTCTGGTAATATTGTCCCAAAATGTTAATATGAATAATCTCATTTGATCTAAACCTTCTTACATCTATATTTATAAAAAATCTTGTTGGATTTTCACTTATTAATATGCCCATGCTCTTTTCTTGATCATTAAATATATTGTTCTCTTGAAGCAAAAGCATTAAAATTCTTAGAGTAAGTACATAAATATAACAGATGAGAAAGAGAATCAGTAGTCTTAAGAGTTGATAGAACAGACTTTTTTCATGAGGTAAGATAAAAAATTAAGGGCTATGGGCTCTCATACTAAATTTGTATCAAGTTATTCTAAAATTTGAAAAAGTTATATATCATATTAAAATTTATTTCTTCAATGAAGCATGTTTCTACTGATAGCCTTTAAGGCTTTATTTTAGCAAAAGACAAATATGATGTATTTTCTCAAATGAACAAAAGAGCAGAGAGTGAATTTGCTCTCTTTGGCTAGGACATCCATTTTTCCCTGACCTCAGACATTGATGTTCCTTGTTCTCCAGCCTTTGGGCTCAGCAAGACCTAAACCTTTTTTCCCTGCCCCTTTTCCAGCCTTTGTAGTGCAAGTTAATTAAACCACTGGCTTCTTTGGTTCCCCAGTTTACAGATAGCAGATTTGGGGATTTCTCAGCCTCCATAATTGCATGAGACAATTTATGTAATAAATCTCTTCCATGTATGTCTGTATATATTCTACTGTTTATTTTTCTCTAGAGAACCTTGACAAATACAAAACTGTTCAATTCTACTATATCCTTATAGTTTTCTGTCTGCTGAATCCATCAATTTCTGATAGAAATGTGCCAAAATATTGAACTCTAATGGTAGATTTATATATTTCTTCTTGCAGTTTTACCAGTTCTTACCTGATGTAATTTGACACTACATTATTAGGTGTATTCACATTAAGAATTGTTATGTCTTCTTGAGGATTCACATTTTATAAATATGTAACGCCACTCTTTAACACTTGAAAATTCTTTGCTCTGAAGTCAGCTTTGTCTGAAATTAACATTGCTTCTTCAGCTTTCTTTAGATTAGCATTGGCATACTATGTATTTCTCTATCCCTTTACTTTAAATCCTTCTGTGTCTTTATATTTAAAATAGGTTTATTTTAGACAATATATTGTTGAGTTGTTGGGATTTTTGTTTGTTTGTTTTTAGCCTACTCTATAAGTCTCTGTCTCTTAATAGGTCTATTTAGGCCATTCTATTGAAAATGATTATTGGTACAAGTGGATTTATATTTATTTTTTTGTAACTATTTTCTATTCATTGCATTTGTTCATTTTTTTTTTCCTTTATCTTTCCCTCCTTTTCTGCAGTTTGGTTTTAACTGAGTACTTTATGATCTCATTTTCACTCTTTTTTTATTAACTGTAATTTTATTTTATTTTATTTTTTAGTGGTTGTCTTAGATTTTGCAGTATATATTTACAACTAACCTACATCCATTTTCCAATAACACTCAACTCCTTCACAGTACTTCAGACAACATATCTCAGCTCCCCTCTGACATCCTTTATAACTGCTTTCATTTATTTCACTTATCTATAAGCTAAAATTACCCAATACATTATTAGTATTAAATTGAAAAATTTATCTATTAGATCAATTAAGAAAAATGGGAAGTTTTCATTTTCATTCAATACTCTTAAAAATCTAAAATTGTAGATGTTTCTTTACTGTAATTATTTTTTAAGTTATAATTTTTTCTTCTGGAAAAAATAAACTTTGACAATTGTTTAAAATTTTAGAAACACAAAGTGAAAAAAATTACCCTAACCCTACCACCAAAATGATATTGTTGTTAAATGAGGCATTTTTCCCTGAACCAGTAGTAGGCTGGCTTCCTTAAATTTTCAGTGTTACAATGAGAGAGAGA
>RCUC01139159.1:0-22510 GCA_003697995.1 Taxidea taxus jeffersonii | reverse complement strand
GCATGCATGTTTAATAGCGTGTGCATTTGGGGAGGGGAGTAGAGTGATAGAGTGAGTGCATAGAAAGAAGGGAGTAGGATGCTTATAGAGGAGTTTAACAAAAAGAAAAAATACTTTTAGATGCTGGATGGAGTAGACTTTGGTGTCTGTTTTGTTTTTCATCAATTAGACACGTTAGTAAGAAACTAAGTTATCTTCACGTGCAGGAGAATGTCTTGTTTCTTTCCGCATGGCTGTCAAATGGTATCAGTAATATTTAAGCACCCGCACAGAAGGCTTTATGCTGGGAGTGTGGGGAAATGGGAGAAGCATGGGTGTTATCTCTGCCCCCAGGGGGTCATGGATTGTATAGGGATTCTCTGGTTCAGCCTTATCGGAAACATAGTTGTTCCAGGCCATTGCTCCAGCCCTCTTAGGGCTGGGGGTGGGGGTGGGGGGGTGCTTCAGGATTTCCAAGTGGCCCATCCATTTGCAAATAGTGACCATTTAGGAAATTATTATTTATGTTAAGGTAAATTCTACTTGAAGTTAAGATTCAATTAGGGAGATATCCCTAATGTATGCTCTAGCTTATCATACATGTAGTAAAGCCCAGTGCTAAGTTGTAGGTTACTAAGTGCCATGAGGCTGGGAAGAGGGAGAGAAACCCAGAGGGCTTCACCAGGGGCGGTGAGGAGGTAGATTTGAGTCTGCTGATGGGGCAGACTCCCCTTTGCCTGGTTGGGTGGGGTGGGCCGGACCGTGACAGGGAAAGGGCGGGATTGTTGTCAGTAGCAAGTTCTGTTTATAGGACAGTAAAGAGGTCAGTGGGGGAATAAGATGGGGAATTCTGCCCATTATGGGACAAGCTGCTGTGTGTCGGACCCTGGGCTAGATGCTGAGTACACAGAGATGAGTGGTCTAGAGGGCAGAGAGATAGAGTTAGAATACTACTCTATAGAGATATGTAATAGAGAGATGAGTTAGAATACTCAGTCTTAAGCGCTATAGTAGTGACAGACATGGGATGCCATAGCAAGAGGTGAGCACAGATGGGGAAAGGGGACCCGGTCAGGGACAGAGGAGGCTGTCAAGAAAGAAGTGGGGGGAGAAGAGGTTTATCTAGGCTGAAGGAACAGAACAAAGCATCTTCAGGCTGGGAGTAGTCAGTCTGAGGATGCCTGGGAAGAAGCAAGGTGGACAGGTAAGGAGAAAATGGTTTTGCAAACTGTAGGTATATGCCTAAAGAGGTAATTTGTTACATGGCTTGGATAGACATATATAGAAGTATCATTAGTATTCAGAAAAGCATTTTCATGTTGGCTTCATAGGTCCAGACAGCTAAGAGCACCATCTACATATTAATAAAATCCCATTATACCAGAAAGGCCAATATTCAGAAATTACTTCTTTTAAATAGTAGCCTTGCTGGGAAGAATTAAGTGGGAACAAAAAGATGTTTTATGCACTTAACGTGGCTATAAATTACTCATGGCAAAACATTTTAACATATCTGATCATCCAAAAAAGAAGACCCTTTGGGTAAAGTGAGCCATTAGTGTTGTCATCTGTTTTTTAAGGTTAAAGGACCAAACTGAATCTAAATTTAATTAACATTTGCAAGGTGCTCGTATTATTTCCACTTGTCCTATAATTATGAGAGTGGATACTATTATTGTTATACCCATTTTTAAAAAAATGAATGCCCTGAACAGGAAGGAAGTTCAGTTTCTTGCTGTAAATCTAATGTTGATGAATAGTAAAGCTTTTATTTTTATTTTTTATTTTTTTTATTTATTTGACAGAGATCACAAGTAGGCAGAGAGGCAGGCAGAGAGAGAAGAGGAAGCAGGCTCCCCGCTGAGCAGAGAGCCCGATGCGGGGCTCGATCCCAGGACCCTGGGATCTTGACCCGAGCTGAAGGCAGAGGCTTTAACCCACTGAGCCACCCAGGTGCCCCATTAAAGCTTTTATTTAAAATAGGTCTGGCTCTATGCCTCCTGTTTTCCTGTTTATGCACAATTACTGGTGATTTTGCTATGTAGAGTAAAGCACAACACAGGGCTAGGGACACCTACAGACATAGGGTAATGTCTTTAACTAAAAAAAAACCTCTCATTTTTCAGTTTCATCTACATATTCATCATTTTCCATTACTAAGATATTCAAACTATTAATGGTTTGCAACACTTATTTGGTTTCTTAAAGTTAATCTGAGGCTTTGATCAACCAAGCAGAGGTGAATTTCATTGTAAAGTTTAAGATTTCCTTGGGATTGTCTTTATTTTAAGAAAAATGTTGACTCTTTTCTCATCCACATAGTCTATATCGTACACAGCAGCCGGAATTTCTTTGTCATCCCTAAGTGTTGCAAAAAGACTCCACACCAATCAGCAATTTCAGTTCACCCTTCTGCCCCCGTTCCTACTAATAAACTACTTTTTTACATGTTCTTCCTATGACTTTGAATTTATATCTGAGCCTGTGTTTGTTGTATTTGGCAAAGCAGCATATGGAAGCAGTTTAAAAAAATGGAAATGCCCCAGTGTTACGCGTCTGCTTTTCCCTTTGTTCTGCTTCCTCTGCCTGGTGGATCATCTTGAGCAAGAAAACTGGTTAAAGAGCATGGCACATGACCGATTTAAATTTGAGGCTGTCAGATTGGCCTCATTTAAATATCTGTTCTATGTTAGCCCTAAGAAAGGCTGGCTTCCCATTGTTTTGTGTATGGCACATTCTTTTGTTGCCCATAGTTCTGTCTCAGTGCTTCATTTCCGCTCTCACCTGCTTTAATTTTGTTTAAAATTGGATCTAATCGGTCTTGTCAAATTTCTACAAAAATTTGAAGGGAGTTCTTGCTTCTGTTGTCCATTATTGCAGGTCCTTTGACTCTCTTTTAGAAAAAGATCACACACATTCCCTTCTTGCATCAGCTGAGCAGGTCCTGCAGGTCATTTTAATTTTATATGTAAGGAAAGTTCCAGCTCCTTCAGTATATAAATGGGACTACTCAGTGCCTATTTCATATGGCTTATGTGAGGCATTTGGTGCAGTGCCTGGTTCTGTACAGTATGGCAGTTGCTTATGAAACCCCCTCCCTCCTCCCCTGTACCCTTCTTGTTATTGGCAGTTGGACAGTATCTGAAGCTGTGTTGAACACACACACTCACACAGACACAGCATTCATATATGATTCCTTAGAGATCAGAATAATGGATTTATGTAAACTAAGGAGATATTCCCTATATGCAGGGAGTTAAGTTGTCTTGGCCCATACACTGTGGTGGAAGAATCAAGCCTAAAAAGACCAAGAAGATAGTAGTTATTGGAACCTTGAATCCATCCTTGAGCACTTATTCAAAGAATATAGATTGCATTTTGATATAAAAAAGGAGAAATTTAGAACTTTCATCTTTAAATCAGTCTGTATTAATTTATTTTTACATAGCGTTGTTTTTCTTAATCTTAAAGTAATGCGTGCTTATAAAAAAAATCCTAAATATGGCAGGAATATAAACGATAATTGTAATGATAGCTAACACTTATTGGGAGCTTACCAGATTCCAAGCATTGTTTTAACTCACTTTATGTGAGTTAACTCTTTTAATACTTTTAGAAAATGAAAGTCCACTGAAACATCAACCCCTTCCAGATTTCTAGAGAACTCATTAATTAAAGAGCAAAAAATTTATTTGATGATTGGATGGGAATTCAACACTTTTTCCAAGTTTACTTCCTTCCCGTGGAGAGCATATAGTAGCCTATTAGAGAGTACAAGACAGTTGTATCCATACTTATCAAAGCCCCAGATCATTGCAATGTATAATTTTCAAGAAAGGTTTGTCTATTTCTTCTCTTTTCCTACTTCCCACCCTATACTCTAGGACCCATGGATCAAAGAGTCTTATAGTTCAGTGTATCATTGGAGTTCACAGGAGTCCCAGTGATCACCTGGAGCAGTGGTTTTCCCATCATGTCCCTGGAGAATCTTACATTTCCGCTAAATTGAAAATGGGCTGCCAACCATCTCGACTTGAACATTTTTGTCTCCTTATCATAGTTTTGAATATGAGGGTCTGATTTAAGCTTTTGTTTTAAAACAGGATTTTTTTTTTTTTTCAAAATAGTTGAAACAACCACTGATCTAATTTAATCTTTTCGCTGCATAGAGATATTCTTGACAGGTGGTTATCCAGACTTGAATCTTTCCAAAGGGAAAGGCATCCTCCCTCTCTTTTGAATGTTCAAAAACTCTTCTTTATCACACAAAATATGCCTTCTTTTTCCTGTTAGACATATTTCCATCTTCAAGAGCCTCCTCAAATAGTCTTCTTTTCTAGATGACAACCATGAAATATATTTAAAGAGCTACTGGTATCTTGTTCATAGTTGGCCTGTCAGTAGGACCTCTGTTTCTTTAACAGAATCTTCTCTAGTGATGAGATTGATAAGCACTATTCAATTGTGATCAACCTCTTTTAAATTCCTCTAGTTATTGATATTTTTCATCAGATGCCACTTCAAGACATAATTAAATATTGTAGATGTGATCCAGCCTGGGAGCAGTGTATTCAGACTTTTATCCAATTTGATTTATGCTGTTTTAATATTAATATGGCCAAACAGTGTATAAGTGTCTCTTTTTTTTCTAGTTTCTTTTTTAAGTAGTTGCTTAAAATGGAATAATGTTAAACACGTGGCTAATTGAAATCCTTTTTTCTGTATATATTATTGTCAAGGCACGTCTCTCCAAGCCTGCATTTCTGCTACTGATTTTTGAGCTGGAATATATTTGTTCTACTTATCTTGATTAAATTGAATCTTGGTCTTCACCCATTGATGTTCAGTCCTAGAATTCCCAAAGGTGTCCTCTATTGAAAGGATACCTTAGCTACATGTGATGCCTGCCTTAGAAATTCACAGTACATATTTGCATAAAACCCACTAAGAGGTACTTGTTGTAATGAAATCTGTCTAACTTCGTTCAATGCAATATTTATTTGAGCATAGTAAAAACCTTTTCTTATTCTTTTAAGCATAAAATTTATTAACATTACTTGGAATAATATTCCAGGAAATACTGTGTAGTTCTATTAGGAGAATTTTTATTTTAAGAACTGTCCCTTTAAGATTATGTTAACTGATTACCATGTTTCTTTTTTTTTATCATTTTTCTTATAGTTTGATCCAATTCAGTAGTTAAAATGTTAATGGCACAGGGTCAAGAAAGAACTCCCCACATTATCATCAGGGACTGTTCCTCAGCTTACATAAATAGGAAAGGAGCGTTCTTGGAATTATTATATTCTTGAGGTGTGGTACGTTCTTGGGTTGTTGTGATACCTTAGAATTAGTATGGGGGCTCAACCAGAAAAGTTACCATTTTGTTGTTTTAGTTCACTTTTTCTTCTGTGTTGAAAACCAGGATATTGTTCCTCAAACTGACCTTCTTCATGATTTATGTCTCCATGATTGTTAGTGGTTCTATGGTTGTACATGAAAATTCTTCCAGCTAATTGGGCTGTTTGGGGCTGGACAAGCTTATTGTAGTATTTGTATTGTTTCTGACTGGTCTTCACAGGTGTGTGTCTTGAAGGAAACTAGGCATGTATGGACAAATTTGTATAAAGAGCTGATAACCCATTAAGAAAAACACCAGACTTGAATACTCCAAAACCAGACTTAACAGTCAACACAACTTAGATGGGGGGGGTGGGTCAGGAAGCTAATATCCCGATACTGTATTTTGTCATTTTAAAAGTTTTTGTAGTTTATAATTAGATCTTAATATCAACTTGCCAAGGTGTTTACCCTTTGTAAGCATAGTTCTATTTTGGTTTATAGGGATAGATTGCAGCGAAAGTTTTCTGTGGAGAATCCCTCTGATTAATATGTGAATATCCATGCATAAATGGCCCTTGGTGACCACTCCCCATTACAGCTAAACAGGCTGTTTTTATATTAGATCCACTTTTTATCAACTTCGTTCTGCGTACCATCATTTTCAGGAAATTGGAGCAGTTATGCTATGTGAATGACAAGGATTCCATAATCAAAGAAGTTTGAATAACCAAATAATATATTTCCCTCTTAGAGAGTCAATGGACATTAGCATATTAAAGACTTTAAGAATTCCTCAGGATTAACAACAGAAAGCCTGTTTTTGTTTAACCTAATGTCTGCCGAATTTATTTGAGTATAGTACTTTCCTTTGTTTTCTCAAATTTACTTGTTGACATTGTTCTGAGTCATTAATTTTTCAGTCCACATGCTGGTTTGACTCTTGCTGCCTTGGTCTGGACTTCCTCTGACTGTCCCTGCCCTCTTAATAGGGCATCCTCCTTTCCAGCAGCCAACATTTAGGAACATTAGGTCCTGGAGTGAGCTTAAGTGAGAGCATCCAAATATTTTCTTCATTTTTTCACACATTCATCCAATATCATTTGAAGATGTGCCAAGGACAAAGCAGTGGCGTGTCCTCATAGAACTGTGAGCATACCAAGAAGTTTAAATTATGGACTCCCCCCGCCCAGAGTGTATGTCCTAGCTGGAAAATAAGATCTACTTCAAGAACTGTGAGGATCATGGAAGAAGTACTCAAGGCTATCCGAATTTAGACAAGAGAGCGGCAGCAGCTCTATGATTATGAAAGGTTTGATGAAAGAATTGGCACTTGCGGTGGTCCTGAAAAGTCAGCCAGTATCTGGAAATACGGGACGCCCCATACTAGGAGGAAGAAAGGGCACAAGTGAAGGCACCTTGATGAAAAGCCCTAAGGCTTACATATGGCACCAGATGGGGGGTCCCAATTCAGTAGACTGGAAGAGAATAGTAGGAGTTGAATTTTTATTAATTAAATTAGAACAACTGATTGAATTTGATTAATAATATTATATGACAAGAAGACCAGAAAATTCACTGTAAAACTAGGAAGGTGTCACTTATGGGAGCTTTGCATAGAATTTTGAGTTGCTGTCTTTGCTTCCTGCCTTCTTCTTTCCCTGTTGTCATCCCAAGAGCCCAGACAGTCAGGACCAGGAGTGAGTATACAGAGATGCTTTTAAAAGTCTTCAGCAGACTCAACCAGCCCCAGTGGTTCTGTGTTTTTAAGTCATGGAGGGTGCTTAAGTTATTGGCTATATGCAACAGTAAAACACAGACAGATGCAAATCACAATGCTGCCGATGTTGAAAGAGTGTTGACTATTGATTTAATATGCAGTTTTATGAAAGCATATGCCACTGTTTATATTTATTTCAGTCTTAAGAACGATTTGTGTTCTTCTATGCTCCTAGCAATGTGAATCTTCTTAAAGATAAATTCCCATTCTTTTGTAAATCCTTTTCATTCAATATTAACCTAAGTCCTGATGCTACTTTACTGAGAAAGTGTAGAGCATTTTAATCTATTCTAGCCTTCCTTAAGTGTCTGTCCTTACCAGATCTGTAAATGATTTTATACTTTTTAAATCTTTCCAGTGGCTGATGACATTTATATATAGAAAGGAAGAAAATTTACCAGTTGGTTTGAGAAAAAAAAAAAAAAACAAAAACAAACTGAGGCATAGTGTGTTTAGTGGTGGTGGCAGAGGAATAAAAAGAAAAATTAGAGAAGATGTTCTTTAAATTACTAAGCTGGTTGATAAAATTAAGGTTGTGTCCGTAGTATCACTTAAATGTGATCTTATCTTTACTCTTGGTCAAATAATACATCTGTGTAGTAGTTATGCTGTGTTTTTAGGTGGTATGTGTGGAGTGGGGAGGGGGAGTTTGAGAACCCTGAAACTACAGTGAAATAGATTTTGATGGTCATTGTATTTCCTTGAAATATACTTAATACCACTTTGGTCCTGATCTTACAGGAAGTCAGAACTTCGCATTAACAAGGCATCACTGGCTGATTCTGGAGAATATATGTGCAAAGTGACCAGCAAATTGGGAAATGACAGTGCCTCTGCCAATATCACCATTGTGGATTCAAATGGTAAGAGATACCTACTACATTCCATTTCTCAGGCTGTAAGAGGAGTAATCAAGAGATGTGGTGAGGGGCGCCTAGGTGGCTCAGTAGGTTAGAGCGTCTGCCTTCGGCTCAGGTCATGATCCCAAGGTCCTGGGATCCAGCCCCGCATCAGGCTCTCTGCTCAGCGGAGAGCCTGCTTTCTCCTCTCTCTCTCTCTCTCTCTCTCTCTCTCTCTGCCTGCCTCTCTGCCTACTTGTGATCTCTGTCTGTCAAATAAATAAAAATTAAAAAAAAAAAAAGATGTGGTGAGAGTTGTAATAAACTGGTGTGTTACATCTCACTGTGAACAAATAAGAAACATGGAAGGAAAACCATATACTTCAAGTATCTTGGGTGTCTTCCATAAAACACACTTCCATAAGGGTGTGTCTTCTGCCCCCTGAGGTGATATAAATCTGAAATATACATAGACTTTTATTTCTTAAGAATGTCAATAAGGTCATGAATGGCAGAAATAGGCTGGGTGGCTAAAAGAGATTGCACTTCCTCTTTAAATTTGTCAGGGAGGGCTGTCACGTCTTTGGCTCTGTCGGTAACAGAGTCTGTGTGTGTGTATATATATGTGTGTGTATTTATATACAGAATACATTTGTATGTGCAGGATATATGTATATTACATACATATGTATGTACATATGTATATTATACATGAATATATGTAGTGTGTGCCTGTTAACAGATTACAATCCTGACTCAGTCCTAGAAGTTTGAATGTTCTCGTATGTGTTTTTAATACAGCTGGCTCTGGGTCGTAGAAGTGAGGCCCATCCATTTTTTGTTAGGCCTATCAGTTCTGAAATTATGAGAGTCTTCGAGACAAAGCCCTCCCTACTATGTCTGGTCCTCAGCTTCTGCTTTCCTAAGAACAGCGCCGCTGGGGATGTTGGTTAAACTAATGAATGACTTGGAGGTAGAAGGTGTCGCTCACCCTCCAGCAACTTCTCGGAGTCGTCCCAAGCAGTGAAAGAACCCGCGCTGGTGGGTTTCTGCTCGGAATACCCGGCTCCTCTGTGATTTGATGGAATCATCTCTAGAAACCTAGGATGAGCTAAAGCAGTGAGCGTCTCTGTCTCTTGAAATAATAAAATGTGACTTCAAAAAACCCTTTGGTGCTTCTTTTCCCTTTTGCATGAAGGCACTTGTCTACTGGCTACGCCAGCCCTGTCAGGTGTTAAAAAGCCAAGCCTAAGGACACTGCTCCCCTCCAGGCAGGAGAGGGGAAAAGAGTGCCCACCGCAGAGGCCTGGTGTCTGCAGACCGGAAGGTGAAAATGCAGGGCCAGGAAGGGGAGAGCAAAAGGAACTTGAAGGGTCAGCTCCGTAGGAGACTGATGGAGTTGGTGTCCATTGACTCACTGGGACAGGGAGAAGGGAGTGAGATAAAAATATGGAGCAGGGCTGGGAAAAATCTCAGGTTAATCCCCAGGCTTCTCTGGATTCCCCAGTGAACTTCTCTGTTGTGGGGTAATCAGAGTTCATTACTTTAATTTTAAATGCCTCTCTCCACAGAGAGTAGAGGACAACAGTGGAAAGTAGTTTCCATCACTATTTTTAGGAGCTGTGTTTGTAGTTGAAAATGTAAAAGCCATTTACAATTTATATGAGTAAATGTAGCATCACTTTACTTTTTCATCAGCATGGGTTCAGCAATAAGCATGTTGCTGGTGTTATTTTTACCCCATGAGGAATTTTATAGGATGCTAACTTGAAATACAGATTTAAAAACTAATTTCAGTGGATTATTCATTTTTTTTTTCTTTTCCTATTGTGCTGGGTTTTGTAGCTTATTCTCAACCTGTCATTGGCTTGGTTCATTGTGTCTCCCCCTGGTAAATGCTATTGAATTATGATTTTGACACTTGGATTAGATTTGTAGAGCTATGTATATTATAAATTCCCAGGAAAATACAATTAGAATAAGTGTCATGGTCTCACTGAGTGCTTACAGTACTATTATACTATTCCATGTTTTCTGATTTACAGGATTAAGCAGTGAATTATTTGCTACTGTATTATTCCTGACAAAAACCCATAGGGTTTATTTTTTATTAATTTTGGGGTGCTGAGGGATAATACGGCTCTTTGCATTTCTCTCATAGGGGAGACATCCAACTTATTTTTCCATATTAATTCATTCAATAATTGGTCTCAAGTTTGAATATTTAGTATTGACCATAGAGAAATGCAAGTTGGAATGTTTTAGATAATCAGTCTTTTTCACCTGCCAAGAGTAAAGAGAAGTTCTCATAATATTGTAAGGAAGTCATTCTTAAACAACCAACTAAAATCTTTACAAGATGAGGTCTTGCTGACTTACATAGAGCACCTGAGGGGAAAAAAAAGAATCTCAGTTACAATGCAGGGTGGTCTTGGTTTTTTTTTTTTTTTTAATTTTATTTATTTATTTGACAGAGAGATCACAAGTAGGCAGAGAGTCAGACAGAGAGAGAGGGGAACGCAGGCTCCCCGCTGAGCAGAGAGCCCGATGCGGGGCTCGATCCCAGGACCCTGAGATCACGACCTGTACTGAAGGCAGCAGCTTAATCCACTGAACCACCCAGGCGCCCCAGGGTGGTCTTGTTTTTATTTTCTTCTTAGAACCCTAGGAATAGTTCATCCTTATCCAACCCTCTCATTGTATTTAAAAAGAAATGTGAATTTAGCATGTCTGAAAATAGACACATTGAGAATCACAAGATACTTTGTAGCTAAGGAGGACTTGAACTCAGATTTCTTGAATTCCTGATCCAGTAGGGCTCACTCTGTACCTGGCTGGGTGTTTGGGAATGTTTAAGTAGATTCTTTTGTTTGTGAAGGAAAAACAAAAACAAAACAGAAGCAAGCGTGTGAGGCATAAGGAGAGGGGTTCTTTGGGAAGAGGCTGCACCTTCATTATAACTGGGCATTAAGGAGGAAAATATAACCCAGGACATGTCTAAAGATTTAAGTAAACAGGAATTTCTGGATCTTCTCTCTATGTCTCTGCCTTTAATGTGCTTCAGATGCTTTCTTGAAGCTTCTGTTTCTTCTATCTACTTACCTCTCCTGCTTTCAAAGTGCTTCTTTATAATTACAAACTTTAACCTGATTATGATCTCACTTGGCCATTTTCCTTCATGGCTCTTTTAAAGGCATTCTTTCCACTTTAACTCCTGTTGTGTGATTGTTTTCTTAGATCCCCAAATCACGTTCCCCATTGCAAGAATCTGATTGGCAGAACTTACGTGCCAGACCATTTTGAAAGACCTAGAGAGTTTACGAAGCATCTACCATCTGGTCAGGTGCCCACCATGGTCTCAACCGAGGAAAGTGAAACTGGAAACATGGCCGCCTAGAAGCACCCCTCTCCTCAGAGGCTGTGGGCGGTCTGCTTTTCGTCAGAGCCTGTGGCTTGGCAGCCACCACGAGACACAAGGCCAGTGTGTTCTGCATATTGGGAGACTCTCTTTTCCCCCAGCACCTCAGGGGCTTAGTTGCAGCACAACCAAAAAGAAAATAAATCATCTTCCTGATCTTCAGCCTCTTCTGCTTCTCTCTTTGAATTTGCTATCAATTCTAGTTATCAAAGAAGGCTCAGCTCAGGTCTGATGCTCTCTGGGACTCAAGCTGGGACTCAGATACGCGCACTTGTGTTGTCACATCCCTGTTTCCTTAGGAATCTGGGCAAACACTGCACAGAAACACTCTTTCAGAGGGAAAAAGAGCACTCTACTGTGGTTATAAACTGCCACATGGCCAAACCTTCTCTCCCTAACTGTGTATTTATTATTGACTTGGGCTGAGAGAGTGGAATTCTCAAGAATTTCATTTCCTTCTAGAGGTCCTAGAAAAAAGTCTTAAAAATAAGAACATGATGTCAAAACATTATATTGTGTAGAACTCAATTTGAGTTCTTGAGATTTTAATTTAATGAGATTTTAATTTATATGTTCTACAAAATATTAGTCAGTTTGTTAATTTTATGTTGTCTCACTCATCTCTCCCGTATTACACAAATGCATACACAACCGTGGTCTGATCGTTTTTACACAGGTTGCCTTGCTGAAAGATCGTGGTACGCTGCTGTGAGCTAATTATCCAAATTTCATCCTATGCAAAAGATTCCTTGAGATATACTGAAGCTCTCACACAAGTGCCTTCTTTCACAAAGACTAGTTTAGAGTATATTTTGGTACCAGATTCTAGGAGGGATGGCAGGGGTAAGGGGAAGGAAGATATGAACGGGAGATTGTTTTCTTTTCTCCCCAGAAAAGAAACAAGCAAGATGGCCTTGCTGTTTGACACTATTTTTGATTCCCAAACACAGCTATATAACTATCAGGAAAAAACTAGCTTGGATCGTAAAAGTCTCCCATCCAATATTAGGAGCTTTCTGCAGTTAAACTCATTGTTTAGAATTGCTTAGATTAGCAACTAGATATAAATGAAATGATAACAAAAACCCAAGAAATTCTCCTTGAGTTGTTACATGCTTGAGTGAAATAATGACCATATTTCCACTATTTTTGAACATTTAGAAAAGAATGTGTATACACACACACACACACATACACACACACACATAATCACTATGTTAAGCTACATTTTAGAAATTTGTATGTTTTCTGCCCTGTCCAATGCCTCTTAATCCCAATCTTATTTGGAAAAAAGAATTTGTTGTACAGTAGACGGATAGACACTATGCAGTCTGCTAATTATTTTGGGGACTATGTGGGTCTAACAAAAACCAGTTGAGTTTTCACAGAAAGAAGGATCTTGGGCGCCTGGGTGGCTCAGTGGGTTAAGCCTCTGCCTTTGGCTCAGGTCATGATCTCGGGGTCCTGGGATCGAGTCCCGCGTCGAGCTCTCTGCTCAGCGGGGAGCCTGCTTCCCCTTCTCTCTGTCTGCCTGCCTCTCTGCCTGCTTGTGCTCTCTCTCTGTCCAATAAATAAATAAAATCTTTAAAAAATAAAAAAAGAAGGATCTTACAGACAGCCATCGTTACATGAGGGTAATGGGTGAATTCCTTTGATGAATTCAAATCCGTCACTTTAACAGACCACATACACCGTCCTTACACAGACTGTACCCCGTGTGTTTATTTTCATTTGCATTTCATTTGGCTTGGTCTTCACATAGGAGACCTTAATGTCGCAATTAATTCTTAGCTAAGAAGCTCCACAAAAACTCCTGGGCACATATTAGGGAAGAGAGTAATAGACTTAACTGGTTCTCGAATTAATTAAGTACTGCAGTCTTCAAAGATTAATACAAGAGAATACACAAACTAATCAGTCATATCCACGACTAGATTTTCTTTTTTTTAATCAGGAGAAAAATTATTTGAGTGAGATTCAAGATCCCATAGGAACATTGGGCTCACAGCAATAAATTTGCTGTTTCCTTTGAGATGAACAAAAAATAGTATTTCCACAAAATTTGCCTAATATATCAATTGGTCCTTTAAAAAATTGGCTCACGTGGGTAATAGGCTTAGTTTCCCCCTCTCCCAAATTGATGGCATTGTTGGAAATGCTGTGATATTGGTAAGCAAGCTGTAGTTAAACTGACAATCATATAAAATGTTTTGTAATTTAAAAGCAGTCTCTATGTATGTTGTATTATATCGTGTTCCCATGAAGGCTAATGAGTGGAATGGACTTGTCTTTTCAGCGTATAGTATCCATTCTGACTCTACATCATTTATTAATTTCAAAGTTTCTCAGTTGCTTTCTCAGAAGCTGTCTTTGTGAGCAAGAATGCAGACACTGGAAGACATTCCTTAAGTCATCTTCACTTGTGCTAATAAATAAGTGGGCCCATTTTCAATCTTTAAAAAAATGACTTGGTCATATTTTTTGCACACACAATAATAACCCATAATTTAGAATAGCAAGGAGTCACAGAAGTGGATGTTTGAATACACACAGACACATCATATGTATATTTGTGATTATGTATGTGTGCCTTTTGCCAAATAGTTATATTCAGTATAGTGTGCTCATGGTGAAATCTCAAACAAGTCATGCATGCATCCTAATGAGAAAAATTCCTTCCCACAAGGTGTCATTTTTCAGACACTGCAACTTTTTCTTGAGAGCAGATCCGATTTATTAAAAAGGCCTTCAAACATGGAAAATATACTAATGTTCCTTATGTTTACTTGCCTAATCAGCAGAAGTTGCTCAGCTGTGTTCAGTCTCTGATGATTCTAAATCTTCATTAATTTGCACTAATGAAAGGGATGTCCTTTATAAATTAACCAATTTAATATACCAAATTACTGCAGGAAAAATAATGTCACTTAAGTAAACATCAAGAAGATTGCAGGACTTAATTTTTTTGAATCTGTAATTGCAGCAGAATTGTTTTCAATCACTTATAACAAAAGGTAGTTTTATAAGTCTATGAAGTCTACCCAAAACATGCATTAAAATGCTTGCTGAGTGATTTTAATCAAAAAGATTAATTTTTCTTATTAACAAGATTCTTTTAGTATGTGAGACTTCTAGTATATAAGACTTTTAGTATATAAGACTTCTAACTTGTGTTTCCCCCAAGAAAATTCGGAAGGTTTCTATTTGGAGCCATAATTGTTAAAAGATATTTTTAAGGTCTTCAGGGTAAATATCTAATTTTAGGAAGGGAAAGGATTCTCATTATTAATATTTTTTTAGGAAGGGAGGTTATTTTAAGCTGTCTCTGTGTATATAGATTTTTATAGTAACCTCCTGTTCTGGTATTTTTATGTAACATTCAATTTAAAAAGGAAACATTATGGTTAACCTTTCCTCTAATCTGAGATCTTTCAAGTTGGAGATGGAAAAGCTCTGATTGTTGTTTTTTGTTTTTTTTTTTTTTCTTAGAAGGTCACCGTGGACAACTACTTGGTTTGTTAAAAATAAATTTGAAAAGAGTCTTGATATTCATGCTGGTATTGGGACTTCTGCCCAATTCTTGTGACCCTGAGTTTATGACTTCAGTCTGGCTGTCATGTCATTGATGGGTCCTGAAGGATAGAAAAGGAAACCTCTCTCCTAATGTGGGCACTTGCTTGGAAACGTGGATCTTCTAGGTATTCATAGGGAAAGATAAATGTTGTAGATCTTTGATTAAAATCTTCCTCTCAGATTAAATTTTCCCCAAAGAAGGACAGTTTCATTTTCTGTAACCCAAATCAAGGAAGTTAGTTGTAGTCATGTCAGAAACAGACATTGCCATATTATCAACTCAGACTGTCCTCTTTAATGCTTGCTGCATGAACAAATCCAAAGGGTATCGTATACTGTCCCATTCTGATTCCTTTCACTTCTTCTCACTTTTTGTGGGTATAAGAGGCAGGGTAGGCTGCTTTGGTGGCTTGGTAATAATCACACACCTTGAATGGTTGGCCTTCCTAACATTTGAATAGAGAGGACTATCCATTACTTAATTTTCACAAGAGAAACACATTTGGTCTTACTAAAGATATATTTCTGATCTTTATATATTCATATCGCACCTGATGCTTATTCTTAAACATCCCTGCTGAGTCTCACATGCTATTTTTGTTCCCTTCTGAGTCCACAAAACCTTGTATCCCTAGAGAAGTGTTTGAGGTTGAAGAAAACATTGCCCATCAAATTAAATCTTACCTACTGGACTAGTCCTACCATGGAAACCTGAAATGGTCATCTCTATATTTAAAGATGATTACGTTGATCGTGAACATTTTCTAACTCCGTGATTAACGGGCTGTTAATTCAAACATGAAATGATAACATATATGATTTGCTTAGCATTTTAGTAGGTTCTGGTAACTTCTGAACAGATTCAACTTACCTTTTTGTCCTGGTTACTGACTATTGATGTATTGTTTTGTCATTTGACAATAATTATACCAACAGTGAAGGTTGAATGATATTCATCATTGCATCACTGCATCTCCCCAGGCTTCATAAAACCACACCTTACTGACAATACTAGATTTTAGCAAGGGAAGCCCTTTTCAGGAGGACGGGAAGAAGACAGGGTTGGTTAGACAATGGGATTGTCCTTGTTCCATGATAAAGGCAGCAAACTGAAAACAAGTCAAAGCTAAACAAGACCGTCCCAATTCCACCGTAACGGTGTGTCCAGCAGGATGTAGTTTCTTCTTCATTTCGTTGGGGTGGGAGCTCCCTATTACTCTGTGCCTTGCCCGGAGTAGCCAAAAACTGTGTCAGATAAGGCGCCTGTCTGGATCATCATTGGCAATTTTCTGTAGAGTTCAATGCCAGAACTTGACGTGTTTCACCAATCCCAACAAGAGGCATCACTTACTTTTGTTTTTGAACAAACATGTAGTTTTCCAAAGACTGATAACTGAAAAATTCTGACCACAGCTTTGATCCTACAGCTCTGATATTTTTTTACTTCTGCCATCGGCCTTCCTCTCTGAGAAGGAACCCATGGCCTCCTTGCTGTATCCTGTCCTTCACCGGCTCCATGGGGGCGGGGAATTCTTCCTACGTACTCCAGCATGGCTCATTTCATGCTCTCTGCCCAAGAAAGAGGAACTACTTATCTGGACAGCCTTTTTTTTTTCTTCTTTTTTTGCATTTCTGACATTTGGGGTGGATAGAGCCTGGGCTTTCATCACCCTCTTGCAATATTTTTCTTCCTTGACACACTCTTCTTCAGTTGGAAGGCAGGCTGTGGAAGTGGCTCCCGGCCTCCTGATTATACATCATAATTCCCTATCGCCTTTTCTTTTTACAGAACTCATCACTGGCATGCCAGTCTCCACTGAAAGAGCATATGTGTCTTCAGGTAAGGAAAAGAAGCCACCTCATTTTACTAACTAGAACCACAGACTTAACTAGTGCTGGCTGCACCTGCTACTAATCAGACCCCCTTCTGCATCCAAATTGTAGCTGTTCTTGTTTTCTGCTCCAGTATATCCTCCAATTCCTTTTGCCTCTTGGGGTTTTACATAAAGGAGTTCAGTTCTTGCTGTATGTCTGAAGCTGGGCCTGGGAGGCATGCATGGGAAAAAGAAATGTCTCGATACAACTTAGTGACATTAGACCAGGAAAGAAGACACCTGGGTTATGCATTTAGTTTTTACAACCTTTCTAGGTGCTTCTCTCAGCTGCCTCTGTTCCTTTCAACCCGCTGTAGTTCATTCCTGGTAATGTGTCCGTGTCCAATCTCTGACCTCCGGGCTCCTAATGAGCAGCTGTGGGCCACTGAACTTATAGAAAACACTGTTGTACGCCTGAATTTTTCAGATGTTGGTGCATTACTTTTTGGTTTGTTTTGGTTTGTTTCTTCCTTGCCTGTTAATGTTTGCCGGTAGCACTTACTGTCTGAGCAGATATTAGCCACTTCTAACCCAGCTCTACTAATGCGTGAATAACCATAATTCATTCATTTCTCCATTTGCTGTGAATCTAATTATATCTGCTGTGAATTTTTTTCTTTTCACTCTTTTTTTTTCTTTTTGCTTTTCTTATTCTCTGTCATTCTATAGTTGACAGGACCTTGGAATATTTAAAACTTCATATTTAATGAGAAGCAAGTTTTTAGAGTCTTAGATTCAAAACTCACTTCAGATGTATGACGATAACTTGTTTCTGCATGACACCTCATGGTTTACAAAGACATTTACATCTCATTTGGTGTTCACAGTGGATGTGTGAAACAAGGCATTATTTTTCTTCGTCGTACAGATGAGAAAACAGAAGCATTAGAAATATTAAGTCATATGTCTCAGCAAGTAAGAGAGCAGGTCCCTGCAGATAGCTCAGTATTCCTTCCTATTACCCTGTATTTAATATTTCAGCATCATTGATTTCCTTCGTATGGCCTGTACCTTGCTGGAAAGTTGGAGGAGACCATATGATTAAACAGAGGTTTTTTGTTTTTTTTTAACTTACCTTCACCAGTTTCTCTTCTTCCCTTCAAAGCCATTGTTCAAGATCATAAAAGCTAAATCTCTCTGTATCCCAGATGGCTTTGACCATGTTTAGGGCATATCCACGTGTTGTTCCTAAGATGGACATATGCATGTTACAGGGCGGGATGATCCTGGAGTCTGAGAAACAGAAAGAAAGCAAGAGAGAAGGGAGGGAGACAGGGAGGGAGGGGAGAAAAGATAAAGGTAAAAAGAACAACAAAAACAAAATAAAAAAATTGTTGAGTTATCTGAATTTTCTTCCCCTTTCACTCAGGCATTTCTTTCTTATGAAGGGCTTCACTACCTGACTCCACAGACGTTGTTAGGAACCTGGGTTTTTTAGATTATGTGGTGCTTCCTTGGGAATCGGGTGTGACTCTCACTAGTATTTTCCCATCTATGACTTGAATCTTTATAGCTTTCTGGCTGCTGACTTTCAATCCCTCTTTGATACTAACTTGTTCTTCTTTGTAACTAATAAAAACCCTTGGGTCCCATGCTTTTTTCCTGCATGAGTTGTGTTTTATGCTCTGTCTGTATTTAAATACTAGCTTTCCTTCCTTTGTACTGGCTCCCTAAGAGAATCTTGCCCCTGTACATCTCCAGTGATCATATTACAAGTTTATTGAGCATGTTTTGGTTGATCCTACTGTATCACTCCAGCGGATCTCTCATGGACTTTCTTGAGCACTGTGTTTGCTCAGGGTGTCTACACAGACCATGTTGCCTGAGAACAGATTAATTCTTCTTCTTCTTTTTTTTTTTCCTTTGCGCATGAAAGTTGACTTTCATTCTCTCTGAATATGGGGATTGTTCTCATTGGTTTCATGTTTCTGAAAACCAAGACCACACTTGAGAGAAGGAATGGGCCATCTCACCTGTCCTGTGGCTCTGTTCAGAGTCATGTTTCTAGGAAGTTCGTACACCAGTTGGTATGTGGGATTTATCTGAAGGTGGACTAATTTCCATGTTCATCCCTTGCGTTTGGACTATGGATAGAGTCCTCCGTGGGCTTTTTTGCATCCATCTTCCATCTTCCTCTGACTTCGAAATGCTTCAGCTTTTCCATTGCACTGTTTCATAGTCCTCTTTTTCTGGATGATCCCTGAGTCTAACACATTTCTGATGTAAAAATGCAAGCAGCCTGACTCAATAAAGCCTCATTTCGCTTCTTTGTTTTATAGAGTCTCCCATTAGAATATCAGTATCAACAGAAGGAGCAAATACTTCTTCATGTAAGTATATTTGAATATCCCATTCACTAGTTTTGAACCCAAGACAATATCTGCCTCTGGAGATGGTGTTCCTGTCTCTCCTCTACCCTCGCCGAGGAACAGTACATCAAGTTTGGGAGCAGGCTGGTATTTGCCAAGTGGAAGGGAATGATGGCTTCTTGCTGTGCTTGCGGTGGGGGGTGGGGGATTAGATATCCCCTCCCCCTATGATACACATGGACATTGGAAAATACCGCATATGGGGTGGTGTTATACTGTAATGTCTTTGAATGTTGAAAAATGACTGCAGAGCCTCTGAGGCCTGGTTCTGGGTGAACAATAGAGAACATCATTCTTGTTTTTAGTGTGTCTTGTTGCCTTTAGCAATTGCTTGAGGCCTGATACCCAGCTCTTTGGGGCCTATTCTAAAGCTCCCCAGTTCTCATACAAAGTCTGCTGTGACAGACTAAGGAAACTATATATAGATGCCCTTAATTCAAATTCGATAGCAAGTGACTAATTATGAAAATGTTTGAAAGCAAGTCCCTAGGCAAGATCTCAGATTAGTTTTCATCTGTTTAATGTGAAATGTGCTTTGTGCTTGTGGAGTTCTACAACTGTTAGATTGATTGGTGCTTTGTGCCATGTCAGGGGAACTTAAGAAATTAGCAAGGACTAGTAAAAATAGTTTGGATACTTATGAATTGTGAATAGCGTTGAATTAAATTTTGATATCCAGCAGGGGAATTTATCAGACCTTGAAAATAAAACCTATAATTACAGTCTTCCTCTCCCTTATTTTAGCTCTTTATTTAATGTTATTTCTCAGTTTGAGAAGCTCTTCCATAAGTAGATATTCCCAATTATTCTGTTCCAACCCGGGGAGCGTGTTGAGGGCATAATTTCCTTTGGCTATCAGCGTGGTAGGAAACACTGGCAGGAAGGTCTGTATTTTAAGCCACTTCAGTTGTTTTGTTCATCTGTTTAAATACATCCAGTTTGAATCTAAAGCCTTTCCCTTCGGGTTAGTACCAGGACTGTAATAATATGATGTAAACGTATTTCTTATTGCATGAAGTATGATGTTTTGACTACATTTTAGCTAGATAAAGCATCATTTAACTAGATTGATGGAAGCAATCTAGTGAGATCGAACAGGAAATAAGATGCCAGAGAGGACTACATTGGCTTCTTCTGTATTCTAAAGATACTCATTACATAGTCTAAAACGATAATCCCTTCTGGGGAGCTTGGGATATTTGTTACTTAATTCTACTTATAAAAAGATTAGTATGATTATATAGATTTTAACTAACTCACATTAAGGAATCATGTTGAGCTTTGTTTTAGGTTTTTGAGTGTTTATTATACAAGGGCAGATACTGGATTTTTCTTTTTGGCATTTTGTCTGGGAACAGTTTCTCCCCTGCATGATTCATTGAATAAAGTTATTGAAACTCATGTAATTGGAACCCTCCTGCTATCATTAACGGCGGGGCGATGGATGCTATCCTTAAGCATATGCGAGTAGTTTTGGAATAGAAGAAATACTTCTTTGGGTTTTCCAGAGCTTCAGGGAACTGAAATGAATCTCTCAGTTTACATTTGTATTCATTGCAATACTGTTGAGAGAGAAATAATTTTGAAATCTGACTCTGATCTCTAACTCTCAGCAGAGTTAGTTCCTGATATTTGGTAAAGGTTTTAGACTAAGAAAGAAGGCTTTGTATTTTAATATCGTGTTAAAATATTTCAGTGTGCCATTTTCATACATTCCCCCTTCCCTGTTCATGCTAGGCTCTCAGGAAATACTGTGGAATTGGTTCAAGCACACATTTTCTTAATCTCATGAAAATGCACTCTGTAATTTGAAAATAGAACCGGGAGTGGCCAGATCCTAAGTCCAGTCTTGGTGAGAGCAGTGAGAGAGCGTGAGGCACTCAACCCTTCTGGAGGGAGCTTCTGCAGAGCTCCGCAGTGGCAGTGCAGGGTACGTGACGTCAACAGAGCTCCATCTAGCAAAGTCCGAAGGGGAAACTTGAGGCAGCAGAAATAGCCATAAGCGGGACTTACACATTCAAATGATGTATAAGAGTCGAAGGCCTTGGGAAAGTTCACACGGGTCAGAAATAATCAGCGCCAAAGAATAGGTTCCTTTTCGCTTTGTTTCTGCCAGAAAGGAGACACCGGTAAATCCCCGTGCCGGAGAAGCGAACCCTGCTCTTGCAATGTAATCACGTCTGTGTGGGCGACATTCTTGGAACTCTGGGCACTGGCCTTTGCTGTGTACATTTTGCAGAGCCTGTCTATGGATTCAGCAAACCTGTTGTGTATTGGGATGAGTGGGTGTGCTCTCGGGGTCAGGCGATCCTGTTACTTTTCCCTTCTTTAGGCAGAAGAGGCGCACCTGTATGCAAAAGCAGCCCCGAACAGCCCCAGTCCTGGTGATGAGAGCAGCTCACTGCTGAGTCAACCCTGAGGGGGTTCAGCAGTATCAGTTTATGCCCTTGACCCTGTGCCCCAAAGGATGTATACCCTATGCCTCGAAGGATGCCAAGTCTGTCCTTTGTCCCTGCATCCTGCTTCTCCCCAGAGCCTCCCCTGACCATGCCCACCCTCGAAGTTCTACTTTAGTCCTCTGTATCTCCTGTTGGGATAGAAAAAGACAAAAAGAAGAGGATAAGTATTGCCAACCTACCTATCTGAAATACTCCTGCTAATATTTTAATATACATTCTTCTTATCAGTGTTTTTCATTCTGGGTTTCCGTTTATCCACTCTCCCTCTGTCTGCTTAATGTATCAGATGCATTTTGTTCATGTTACCAAATATGAATCAGTAGAATTTTAAAATAGTTTTCCGAAATCTTAAACTTTTAAATAATTCTTTAAAACTCACTAACAATAAAGCAGTTGTTCTCGACTAGAGGTTTTAAGGGATTTATGTTTCATTTACAAATACCTCATCATTTATTTCCCCTTTGTATTTATTATTCCTAGCATTTCATAAATATTGATGTACTAATCCTTCCCTTCGGAAGGAAAATTTTCGCTATTTCTTTTTTGAAACTGGGATTGAACATTGCATTGTACACTCACATTTTCAGAGTTGCTAATTTATGAAATTTTCAAGACGTTTCCTATAATGATCTCCTGGTAAAGATTAACATTATTTGCCTTTATTTTATTTACTTTGTTATGGTAAACGAGGCATCTGTGACTTGAAACGTGTAATTTGCTAGATGAGTGTCCTATTACACGTAAGTGCTCTTGTAAAAGGAGAAGAACGTGAACTTTACAAAACCGTTAGTAGGACTCTCTTGATCCTCCTTTATGTAGGATCAGCAAAAAAGGAAAAGAATTGCTTAGAACAAACCATAATGACTTCCCCCTGAAGTG
>RCUC01139158.1:0-11929 GCA_003697995.1 Taxidea taxus jeffersonii | reverse complement strand
TCCCTTGCCCCCACTTTCTCCCTTCCCCACCAACTCAGCTTGACTCGTGGCTCAGGGACCTGCTGGCATCCACCCTTGTTATTCCTTCTTGCTCTTCCACTCCTCTCCTGCTTCTGGATCTTCCAAGGTTAGGGCAGGAGGAGGCAGAAACCAAAGAAAGGTGGCAGGCTCTCTACTTCGCTGGTGCTGTCTTAACCAAGGATGCCCTCTGTCAGGACAGAAAACTGAAGCTTGGTTCCTGTGTGTGGATTTCTTGGAGGCCCCCCAAGGACCTCTGCCTTGCATAGCTCGGTGATCTTTTAGGCGGACCGTCTAAGCATCTTTTCCATTGTAGTAAGCACTGTGTTATACATCATCCGCAGAAGACATTGGAGGGACTAGAGGAGAAAGAGGCTTCTCTTGCTACTTCCGGTATACTTCCTTTGCTTTTTGTTGATCCTACAGCAAAGCCGTAGGCGCTATGCAGCGGTGAACATCTGGTGATGCTCCCCAGCACCCTAACCAAGTGCCCAGACATGCAATGCCTTGGAAATTCATACCCCTGGCCTGGTGACAACCCTATTGTAACCCTCTGGATGGAGTAACATAGCATATGTTTTACACACACAAGCAAGTATACACAGAATGTGTGCACCTGTTAGCAACCACCATCTCTCTGCTGTGGGGGGAATGAGTTGTTTTTATTTTATTGTTACATAGACATCAAGAATCAAGGCCAAAGAAAAGAGATAGGAATTCTCAAATTTTACAAGATAATCAACTTTCTCCTGTCTTTTAGAAAGAAAAATTTCTCCAAGTGAGACTGGTATTTATTAGGAGCTTAACTTTCCTCATGTAAGTGCACAGAACCATTACCTGGAGCTCTTTTATTGGTTTGGACTCTATAGAAATATGCAGAAATAGAGCAATCACTTCAAGCCTATTTGCCTGCTACCAAAGACAATGGCAGCCCACCTGGGAGGATATTGTACCTAGAAAAATATGTCTTGTATTTCTTTCTTGAAACTTGGGAGGTAGGAGGAGAAATTAAAAAGAATAAGGACTGCAAGCAAATATGAGTAATTATATGTGCAAATGTGTGGTTACTTATTCATTTGGGGTGTTTCATTTGCCCTTGTAAAGTATATATTCTGAAACCACACAGGATGAGTAGTACATACCCTGAAGGTCTACCTTAATTGCTTTGATTTTGGTGTTCCATGAAGAAAAGCCCCAGGAAAGACAGAAGGGTGGTATGCTGGGGGAGGGGGTTGCATTTGCAATGGTAATTCTGCTGTAACACTTGTGAACCCCAAACTCTCTGCCCTCTACTCTGTGGGTTAGAAATGTTTGTCTCTAATGTCAAAGTCAATCTACTCCTTGGCATTTAGAAGAAACACTCAAGTAACATAATCTCAATGTGTTAAATCAATTTCAACTTCTGGAAAGTGAAGTCGTGTGTGAGTGTGTGTGTGTGTGTGTGCGTTTAAATTATTTTCCAAGTCTTTTGGATTGTGCTGACACGATTGTTATTTCTTGAGAATAGATCCTTCCTAAGTCACCCACTCATATTTTGAAACTTGCCAGGATTTGAAATAATTCGATGCATTTTCAGGGCTAAAATTATCCTTGGAGGAAAAGTTCTACACACCAAACATTCACCCAGAAAAAGGGCTCTAAAAATGCTAATTTGGGGTTGTTCTTGCCAGGAATCAAGGCTGGAGAAGTGAATTCATCCTTGCCCAAGTTAGGGAGGGAAAAAAAATATCTGCGGTACCTCTCGAAGTACATCTCTTTCACCATCACGGCTTGGAAGCCTGTTCACCATGCTGCTGTGTGTGCTCCCTCATCTCACTGTTGGCATTCTGATTTTTCAGCTCAAAAAAATGAGGAGTGAATCCAAGATGTCCACATCTGGTGAGTAGCTGGGGTACAGGGATGGAATGGACAGATAGAGAGTAAATAAATCATATTGTTGGCTGAGAAACTTTTCCGTCTTTTTAAAGCAGTTGTTGTAGTCTAGAAAATGCAGGAGTTTCTTTGAGGAAAAATAGATCACAGAAATAGTCATGTATATGAAATGAGACTGACACCATGATTTCATGAATAATTATCGCTACTCCGATTAGGATTAAAGACACTGTGGTTTAACTAATAACTTTGATCTGGTGTTAACTAGCCTGTGGCTGAGTTATTTTAGGTACAGGTAACTGTTTTTCTAAGAAGCTTCTGTTACCTGGGCTGCAAAACCCATTCCTTTCACAACATCGCATCTGCCAGGCACGTAAATAAAAGACCAAAATATGGAGATCTAGAAGATTCATTTGGTCACAAATATGGATTTTGTTTTCCAGCCTCAGTAACCTGTGTTTCCTCTTTCTGGAAAAGTCCTCTCTCTCCATCTTCACCCCTCTGCCCCCTACCTCATCTTCCTCTTCTCCCCATCCCCCCCAGCATACAGTCTTTCATTTCCCACAAGAGAAACACTGATCCTTCCTGATTCACTTTACGTGCCCACTTCACTTCAAAGACCAACTTAAATTAGGTGCCCTTCCTCCGTGCTCCTTTGGCATCACAGCACTTACTAAGCTGAATTGTAGCTGGTTTACTCATCTGCCTCCTCGCACCTGACTGGAGGGCTTCTGGAGGGCAGTGATTGATCCTTTGATCCCAGCATTTTATTTGGCAGAGAGTAGACTCTCAGTAAATGATGGGCAAGAGATGTTACAATGTCGTGCTTCACAGGGTTGGCTGAAGAGCCAATGAAGTGAGGCAAAGGAGACTGAGTTTCAAATGGCAAGGCCCTTTTTAGGTGTTAATTAGTTTTGACAAAATGGAATACACAAAAAAACTGTTCTATTGTGCTCATATTTACGCAGAAGTTTAGAACAGCTGTTGCTTGTTACAATGAATAAAGGGAGTTAGGTAGCCAATGAATCTTTACTGATCATTTTCTCTGTGCCAGAATTTTTCACATATTCTTATTAATCCCTCCAGCAATCCTGGAGGTAGATATTAACATCTCTATTTTAAAGAAGATAGTGGAGCTCAGAAAGGCCAAAACACTTGCCAACATCGCACAGCTAGTAAGCAGCAGAGCCAGGATTTGATCCTGATCTGTCTGCCTTCAGAACCCATGTTTGCTCCCCTACCAGATGCTATTTGGCAAAGCAAATAATCTTGGGTCATAGATAATTACCTTGCTCATACCTGTTCTGCCCATCCCCCATTCCACAGATTGGGGGGGGGGGGTGCTCCAGGAGAAATTGCCTATGGCATGCAGCCCAGTGGTGGCTGAGTTGGGGATGGCCCAGGAATCTGCCCTAGTGTTGGCCAGATGCCCAGAAGCCAGGAAGGTGCTGCAATTTTTTTACATAACCAAAGGGAAAGATATTGACCCACAGAGGACAGCAAGTCCACAAACCAATGGAGTCTGATAGTTAAATAAATGTATTTGTCAAGCTCTGTTTTTATCCCACAAATTAAGGAACACAGGACTTTTAAAAGGATGGTAAAACAAAGTCAGTATTATACAACCAAGGGGAAGGTGAGAACCAACCATGGCATGTGTTATAAAGTAGTCTAGATTATTATTAAGAACAAAATCATTTACATATTATTATATAAATTGTATTATATATGTTATATATACTAT
This sequence comes from Taxidea taxus jeffersonii, assembly GCA_003697995.1. Lineage (NCBI taxonomy): Eukaryota > Metazoa > Chordata > Mammalia > Carnivora > Mustelidae > Taxidea > Taxidea taxus. The sequence continues at coordinate 8,295 of RCUC01139158.1, read as the reverse complement.
TATAATCATAATAGATATAATCATGGTAAAACAAAATCTTGAGTATGATATGAAGGCCTATTTAATCACTTTGTCCCAACCTTTCCAATATAAAACCTGCAGGAAGTTTGCGAAGTGTTTTGTGGATACAACTGGGGAGGTAGGATTATAACATCAGGCTGAAGCACGTTTGAATCTCACATGGAAGGCACGTAGCCATCACGAGAACACACTATGTACTGTAACAGTTAATAAAGGACTAGCTTCCTTTACTCAGGCTGCTCCTTCAGTCGTGAAGCAATACACACACACACACACAGCTGGAAAACTCCTATGCATTTTTCAAGGTGCTGCTCAACTGTGATGTGCTTGAAAAGCCCTTCCAGATATGCTTAGGGAGAATTAATTATTTTCTCCTCTACATGCTCATTGATCTTTGTACATACTTTCCCTGTAGTTCCTTTTCACACTATGCTGTGGTAAATGCCTCCACTGCTGGACCAAGAAATCAACAAGGGGAAGAACCAGCTCTTAACATCTCACTATTCTCAGAGGCTATCTCGTTGCTAGACAATAGATGCTCAATAAACCTGAAAACTACCTGAAAGGAAATGTGTACTGCACCTTATACCCTCTTGATACCACTAGAGGGCAATATAATCAAGATTACTGAACACCACTGACGTAGTTCCAGATGAATAAATAGCTTTAAAAAAAATCGCTCTTCTTTTTCAGATGTTCTTTGTATTTGGTTTTTTGTTTGTTTGTTTGGCCATGCCTGTTAATAAATTTTGTAGTTTGGTTTGAGCAAACATTCCACAAATATAAAAAGAACACTTGAAATAGAGGCTAAATTCCAGAGCGCCAAGGCGTCTAGGGATTAAGTCCCTGGACTGGAGAGAAGAAACCAGCCATTGCAAATGGGATTAGAGATGCTCCTTATTCCTCTCAGACATGAAGCAGGGATCTGAAACGTTGGTGCTCCATCTTTTCATGTTTTAAGAGGCTTGATCCTCCACATTCCTCCAACGGTGAAGTTAAACATTTAGGGACAAGCGGCGGGACATGGGAATTACACCTCAGGGGCGTGTGCTGCCGGGGCACAAAGCAGGCTCAACTTTCTTCTAGTTTCTGTGTATCTGTCTGAGGCGTACCAGTTCCACAGCTGGTTTTTCTTACTGTTCACATTTCAGGCTCCTGGCAGAACAAGCATTCAAGGGGCAAGTTTCTAATGAGACATCTCTTCTGTAAAATGTAATAAACCTCCGAGGAAACGCCCCTCAGGGACCATTGTCTCGGTGCCAGAGGACACCTCCCTGAAACCCTTCCAGCCCTTCCAGGCACAAGGAAGCGCTGTGCCCTTTTAACTTCCCCAGTTCTTTGTTCCCCCCAGTAGCCACTCTTTTCCTCCCTTCCGCTCTCCTCCCCTTCCACCTCATACTGTATTTTTGCAGGTACTTGCTTCTGCTGCCCTCCTAGGTGGTTACTCCTGTGCGGTCGAGACAGGTTTCTGCATTCTTGTAGTCCAAAGAGTATCTATTAATACCTTTCATATAGTTGGTGCTCTTTAAATTTATTTCATGAAACCAAATGAAAAGGAGTTTGTGTTCCGCTAATTGTGAATCTAATACCTGCTCTTTAAACTTTTTTAAATTTCTTTAAATCCTGCTTTTTTTTTTTTTTTTTTTAGTCTATTTCCACTTTTTCACACAGCTGATTGAGCAGCAGCACTTACCGGTTTTAAACTTGGATAGACTCTTGTTTGGTTAAAAAGCTTTCTCTCATAAACATTTAGAACTGTTGCCACGATTTAGCTATCAGTTATATTATTGTTTAGCCTAACTAGTTCCCTCATCTGTGTCTTTAGAGTGGGGTGTGGACAAAAATAATAGTTTTTTTAGATTTTTAAAATTTATTTTTGCGAGAGCAAGAGACCACGAGCATGAGTGGGAGTGAGGGGCTGAAGGAGAAGCAGACTCCCTGCTGAGCAGGAAGCCCAATGCAGGACTTGATCCCAGGACCCTGGGATCATGACCTGAGCGGAAGGCAGCCGCTTAACAACTGAGCCAAGCAGGTGTCCAGTAACAGTTTTTTTTTAAACAAATTAATAACTAATATCTTTTTTGTTACTGTCCCCTGCCCAACAAGCCTGTGTTTTGAATGACTTGGCCAATCTAATTGCATTTCTACATACAAACAAGCTTATTATTATCTAATGAATTCAAAACATAATTGGCAACCGTTGAACAACTGTGGTTATAATACAGACTTGATATAATTCTAGCCCAAATCCTTTAGCATTTATCATTTATTTGTTCTACGTTCTGTTCTTAATATTGGGCATAATGGGGATTATGTCTGTTCCAGTGGGGCTGAAAACAGAGAAGCTTGATGGTTATCAAGATCAAGTAAATCCATTTAGCAGTATTTAATAATAAATGTGTGACTTAATGTAGGGTTTTTAAAGTTGGAAACCGCTTGTAGTTTCTCTGTTTCCTATGTCTAGAGACCCTCTTTGTCTAGGAAACCAGTGCACTAGAAGCATTGTGAGGTCTCCCTACCTTAAATATTCTGCTTGCATTTGTCTCAACCATACCCATTTTCTATTACAGTGTAAAAAGTTACCACAAATTTAGTTGCTTAAGATAATACCCATTTATGATCTTACAGTTCTGTAGGTCAGAAGTCCAGGCAGGCTTTGGGTGGGTTCTCGGCTTAGGATCTCACAAGGCTGGGGTCCAAGTGTCAGCCAGCTGTCTCGTGTGGGGAGGTTCTGGGAAGAAGCTGCTTAGAAGCTCACTGAAGCTGTTGGTAGAATCCAGTTACTTGAGCTGTGGGCCTGAGGTCCCTACTTCCTGGCTCACAGTCACTGAGGCCTCTCTCTCAGATCCTTAAGGCCACTTAAATTCTTGTGGCCTCCTCCATCATCAAAGCCATGATGGCACATTAAGTCCTTCTCACACTTTGAATCTTTCTGATTTCGCTGCCGGCTGGAGAAAGCACGCCACTATTCAGGACTCGTGTGATTAGATGAGATCCACCTGAATAATCGCCCTATCTTAAGGTCAGCTGTGCCACATAACCCAATCACGAGAGAGATCTCATCAGATTCCTGGTGGCTGGGTATTAGGGCAGGATATCTTTTAGGATCACTTCAGAAATTCTGCCTCTGATACTGACCAACGGAATTTCTGCCTCAAGCGGTCAGTCATTGGGAGAACTCTGTTGCTACACAGGAAGATTTCACCCAAGCCACAGATAAGGTTTTCAGAATCGTATAAGGTTATCTTATTTAATTGAATGGAGGTCTTTTAAAAGTGCATGTTGCAGGGCACCTGGTTGGCTCAGTCAGTTAAGCCTCCGACTCTTGATTTCAGCTCAGGTCATGATCTTGGGGTTCTGAGATGGAGCCTGGCATGGGGCTCTGCCCTCAGCGTAGAGTCCAAGATTCTCTCTCTGCCCAGACATCCCCCACCCCCACTCATGCATGCACACTCTCCCTCTATGAATAGATAGATAGATAGATAGTTAGATGGATAAATAAATAGATAAAAAGATCAATCAATCACTCTTTAAAAAAAACCACAGTGCATGTTGCAATTTTATAGAAAACATTCTAAGATTGTTTTGGTCCATTTTTCTTCATGCCATTTCCTCAGAAAAAGATTACCTTTTTAGGAAAGTAAAAGGTTAACTACAAATACAATGAGCACCTCCAAGTAGAAAGAATATTAATATTAATGAGGTGTCATTTACGGAAATCTTTTATGCCTAATCCTCTAAGATACAGGTTAATAAACAGTACAATTTTCTTTCGGCTGTTTTAATCTGCCACTCATTAAATTTTAACATTTCACTATCTTATCAGCAGGGTATAGATATGATGAGCTAATATCTGAAAGAAGATGACAATAAATGTGTATATCAATTTTATGTAACATTTTTTACTTTTGTGAAGTTGAAGAGTAAAAGAGTTCTTAGTTTTACTTGAATTTTCTGTTCTCACTGTTGACTGAGGTGACAGTTCAATTTTCACTAAGTGATGATTACATAAAACCCATTTTCTCCACTTCACCACATAAAAGGTGTAACAATTGTCATCATTGTGGTTGCAATGGAATCATTTCTTAGGATAGCAAAGCAGAAAATGTTTGATTTTAAGTTTCAAGAGCAGTTATCTTTGGCAGATGTATTAGGGACAGATGACTTAAACCTTCAAAATAAAATTCATTAGATATGATTTAATTAAACTTTTAACATTAACCTACATATTTTCCTTAGGAGTTTTTCAAACTGTTTATGAGGCAAACACCTCTACTCTCTGAAAATGAGATCTATCTAAACATATTAGACTGGGTCATTTGTCACCCACTTCAAAATCACCTGGAGTATCTTGTCTAACACAAAGATTCTGGGGCCCATCTCAAAGTTAGATTTAATTTTAGAAGGTCTTCCTGGACCACCTTTATCTGGTTTACAAAATCAATAATTCGGTCACCAATTAGCCAACATGATTGATCTGTTGCAGGTAACATACTGCCATGGGTGTTTAGGATACAAAAATTACCAAACCATCCCCAGGAAGTTTAGAGTGTAGTGAATGGTCTTCAAACCCCAACAGCTAGGACTTATATTGTTGCAAGTTACACACACACACACACACACGTACCAAACAACAAACCTTTTCTCAAAAGAAGCAGGAATTAATGAGTCAAATGAGTTGAAGGGCTCATCACTGTCATTGGACACATTAAATAACGGGTTCCTTTTACCCTTTCCTTTCTGCCCTCCATAGTGTCAGAGTCATTCTGAAAACAAAGGTGTTCCTAGCTCCCAGGGAGATTGTTTCCTCTATTATATCTTGGAAGAGAGAGGAGGCTGTTCCTGCAAGTTCTCTATGTAAGGAAGCATACTCTCCTAAAAGTTCCCAGAAAATACCTTTTTACCTCTTATTAATGTGAGTTGGGTCATGTGCCCATTCCTGAGCCAAATACTGAGGTCAAGAGAAGAGATTGTGCTGACTGACTCTGAGCCATGTGCCCACTCCTTCAATCAAACATAGAGACATAGTCTCCTAAAGCACAGTGGGTAAAGATGGGAAGTGCATATTTACCAAAAGGAAGGGAAACAGATATTGGGAAGACACTACAATGCCCACTTTACATCCCAGACTCTGCAGTCACCCCAGTGGTATGCTTGCATACCAGAAGGTACATTCCCGTAGACTCTAACATGAAGACCAAACCTTTCCTCATCCCCCTACCTGATGATTCTTGCAACTTGGCAGCTCTAATCTTGGAGGAAGGCTGAAAGTCTTCATTTTAATAAGTTTCAATAGAGTCAGTCTACTGCATATAAAAGTGTGAAGACCATTGCACTACACTGTAAACTTCTTGGGGATAGTCTCATAATTCTTATATCCTAAACATAATTTTTGTATGTTGCCTGCTGTATAGTAACTGATCAATAATGTCAGTTAATTGGTCATTGAATTACCAACTTTATCAATCAGATAAGAATGATCCAGGAAGGTCTCCTAAAATTAAAATGTTCAAGGGGTGCCTGGGTGGCCCAGGTGGTTAAGCATCCAACTCTTGATTTTGGCTCAGGTCATGATCTCAGGGTTGTGGGCTCAAGTCCCAAGTCAGGCTCTGCACTCAGAGTCTGCTTGTCCCTCTCCCTCTGCTCCTCCTCTCGCATTAGCTCTCTCTTTCTCTCTCTGTCTCTATGTTTAAAATAAATAAATAGAATCTTTTAAAAAATTAAATTAAAACTTTTAATGGCACAACATCTATAGTGATGGATAACTGAGGACATTGATGTTCAACCTGAGTTTTCTGGATTTGTAAGACTAGTGTCTCATCAGTAACCATGGAAATTACATTAGGGGCCATCACTAAGAATCCAGATTTGTCCCTGGAAATGGGTTTCCAAAAGAGGTTTGTAATCAGCATAATTATAAAAGCCTATAAGTATCATGGTGGTTGTAGCACTTCTTGACTTTCACCATGAGATTCTTTACCAGTGTATTACAACTTCTATGTTGAAAGCATTTTTTTTCACGTAGATGTTCTAGTGCCATTTAGCATTTTTTTCACTAAGTCAAGCTCCTGCATGATGAAAAGAAGGACCAGATAAAAGAAACTATGGTCCTTGATCACATGGGCCCTGAAGCCAGGAACTTCTTGAAATTCTGGAACGCATCCTCTTGTTGGCAATCCTCATGTCACAGAATACCTTTACCTTGTAGCTGATGAAGTCACTCAGCATTTCAGTTCCCTGTGAAGAAAAATACCGAAGGAACAGTGTTGACCTAGGAAGGTTTAATGCACCTGCTTTGTCTTTAGAGATGAACCGTGTGAGTGCTAATGCCTTCACCAAAACAGCGATACTGGGAACCCCAATTTCATATTTGTCTGCCTTTTCAAAATGAATCCTCATACCTCATGTGTTTGAATAACACAGTTTACTAAAAATCTTTCCAAAATGTCCTCTGCCACTTTCCTGATCAAAGCATGATTGTAACATAGTAACATTTGCAGAGCCTACAAAGGCAGTCTCTGTGAAGCAGTTAACATTCATCTGTTCAATATTTGTTATTCCTGTGGGCCAGGAGGTTGCAAAAGGTTGGGGATTCTCTGTATCTGTCTTCAAAAAACTCCAGAGGCAATAGGAATTATTAGCCAAAATGCTTAACGTGGATTGTCACCTCATAAGGGTTGACTATTTTAGTACCTCTAGAAGAAATTTTTCCTTTAGGATGTTAGGCAACAGAGAGGTGCTGGATAGGCCTTCAGTAGCAGTGTTTCACTATGGCCAAATCTGAGTTTACAACATCTTGAATGGTAAATAATTCAGGATTTCAAAAGAAATAAAATATAACTAGGGGCGCCTGGGTGGCTCAATGGGTTAAACCTCTGCCTTCAGCTCAGGTCATGATCCCAGGGTCCTGGGATCAAGTCCCACATCGGGCTCTCTGCTCAGCAGGGAGCCTGCTTCCTCTCTCTCTGCTTGTCTCTCTGCCTACTTGTGATCTCTCTCTCTGTCAAATAAATAAATAAAATCTTTTTAAAAAAAGAAATAAAATATAACTCTATTCCTGCCATAAACATTTCTCGAACTATTCTGCATTGCGGAGTAATAAAGAGATGAGTTTGCACACTTTACTAGATATGATTCTTTAATTTCCCCATATGTACAATGGGGTTGAGTTCTGTGAATCTAAATAAAGCAAACCTTATTTAAAATGCAGTTTGTGGCCACCTGGGTGGCTCACTCAGTTAAGTGTCTGCCTTCGGCTCAGGTCACGATCCCAGCGTCTTGGGATCGAGGCCCCCTTGGGGTTCCCTGCTCAGTGGGGAGCCAGCTTCTCCCTTTCCTTCTGCCACTCCCCCCTGCTTGTGCTCTCACTCTCTGTCAAATAAAATCTTTTTTTTTAAAAAGTGGGGGGAAAGGGGATCTGGAGGCCAAAAGGGGGAGTTCTCATACTCTACCATTTATTCAAGCTTAGACACAGACTAAGAAGAATCCTAGTTTACTACTCCTGCATGAGGGGGTAGAAAGAATTTCTCCTTGCCTAGCCAGCAAGCTCAGCCAGTGAGAAACCATCATCAGCCTGAACTGTCCATTTCCTCCAATGACCTTCAGTTCAAAGCAGTTGCTCCCAACTTCCTCCTTTTCTCTATAAAGTTTCTCTCCTTTGATCTCCAGACTTGCTTGTTTTCCCACAGCTTGCATGGCCTGAATTCCAATTCCTCTGCTATTTCCAAATAAACCTATCTTCGGTTTTACTTTTTTTTTTCTAAGTAGGCTCCATACCCAGAATGGAACCCAACATGGGGCTTGAACTCACAACCCTGAGATAACACCTGAGCTCAAATCAAAAGTCAGGCGATTAATCATCTAAGTCACCAAGGCACCCCTGCTGTTTTTCTTTTAAGGTCAACAGTCCCTATCCCATAACAATATTAAAAGTAAGGTTCCTGAAGAGAATACTTGGAGAGCTCTTAGCGCAAACTTGTTACCCAGTAAGTACTCATTAAATTAGATTTATTAAAATGTATCACAGTTCACGCACCTTGGTGGCTCAGTTGGTTAAGTGTCTGACTTCAGCTCAGGTAGTGATCTCAGAGTCCTGGGATCCAGCCCCACATTGAGCCCTGCCTCATGCTCTGAGCTAAATAGAGAATCTGCCTCCCCTCCTCCCCCTCCCCCTTTTCATGCTCTTTCTCTCAAATAAATAAAAACATCTTTTTTTCTAAAATGCATCACAATTCACAAAGCACTTTGTGTGTTTTCTCATTTTGTCTCACAATA